>CAVNYN010268998.1:0-130376 GCA_963692815.1 Nyctanthes arbor-tristis
TTTCACTTTACTTGACTTTTCTTCAGTTTTATCAATTGAAGATTCTCGCAATTGTGACTTGGATTGAGTGTTTTTAATGGATTTCTTGAGAGCGGAATTATCTTTCTCACCATTTGCCTTGGGCGACGACTTTGGAGAGCTGCAATGATCTCAAACAAGTTGTCGGCTAAGACACGATCCTCCATTTCAGTGGAGGCAGTTCCTTTGTGTCTTCTGAGCTTAGGAGATATTGGACGTGTAGTAGGTATCTGCACATCCCTATTTACCGAGTATTGGAGATAATGTGAAAATTTCTAAAGAGAGGCAACTTCTCATCTTACGGAGAGGTTGCACACACATGGCCCCCTGTGATTGGGGGATCAGGGGGTCCCATCCATCATCCCCCAATCACAGGGAGCCATGTGTGTGCAACCTCTCTGTAACAGGAGAGGTTGCCTCTTCATAGCTGGACCGAGATAAACATCCCTGTGTATCATTACTCTCTGCACAAATAATGACAATAGTACCATGTTGATGTGAAGTGCAACGGAAAAGCATCCCATCAATATTGCTAACCGCCTACGATTGATTAAAAAAAACTAGAAAAGTATAACTACACCTCGCGCAGTTAATAAGGTAGTGGGTGGTTACTTTACTCAATATTAAAACGGTTAAAAAAATTAAAATTAAAAAAAAAAAGAAATGAAGAAAATAAGATTCAAGTTGTGGCGTATAAACAACTGTAGTTGGTTAAAAAAAGAAGATAATATGTGGTATCAATAGTGGGCAGTTACGTATATTAGTTGATTAAAAAAAGAAGATAATGTGTGGTATCAATAATGGGCAGTTACGTATATTAGTGGGATAGGTTAAACAATACATGTTTTAGAAAAAATAGTTCTATTAAACTTACCAATATGCATTGGTGGGATAGTTTAAACAATACATGTTTTAGAAAAAATAGTTCTATTAAACTTTCCAATATACAGGAAACTAAAGTAAAAGAAAAAAATAAAATGAAAAAACAAATCAATTATGTATATAAGCTTTGCCGTTCTAAAGTATAAAAAAAAAAAAAAGTAAATGAATTATGTCGTCAGAATATATCTCATTCTGGTACTCTTAATCTACTTTGTATGATCATGTATTTTTAATTTTTTCAATACAAATGATTTATATATATAAATTATGCATTTCTAATTACATTTTTCTTAATTTTCTCTGTTTAGACTTTATTGGAAAGGTTGTCAATAAATATCCCCTGAAACATTTGAAGTCATCTACGGGTCGAAGAAGTAATATCAAGTCATGTTGAACTTGTTTTGAATTATTATGACTATTAATAAGAATCAATGTTAATTTATAAACTTTAATTGTTCGTTGTTATGACGAATAATAAGTGTCAAGATTCCTATTTTCGAGTACTCCTTAAAAAGTTGATATTCAATCGTGGGTAGTTCTACATAGCAGTGTCTAGAGTAGTAACATCATGTTGATATATGAAAATATTTAGATGTGATAAGAAATTAAGAATGAGAAGTTAATTAATGAAACGATGAATGTTGTGTATAATGAGATTTTCCAAAATTTTTAATAACATTAACAAAATATTTATTTTTGTTATCTTAAAATGCTACTTTGTTTATTGTTTTGCTCTTACGTTGTTTAATTTCCTTACGTTATACTTTGTCAATAAAATTTGACCGTGCAACGCACGGGAGCAAATACTAGTTTATTTAAACACAGAATAAGTCAAGCAATTATAGTCAACTGCAACCATAGGGTGGCCGGATTTCTATCAGAAAAAGATCAGCACAGTTGATGCTGTGCTTACATGGCTTGGATTGTAGATTTAACAGACTTCGTTAAGACCACTTAAGCCTCCTGCTGTTACTGATTGCATGTGACGCGAAAGATTTTGTACAAGATACATAACATATTATGCAAAAATTTGTTTTTTCTGCTAATATATTGGAACTCTGAGAGTTGAAGGCCGGCTGCGGTCTTTTATGTCCAGTCAAGTCTATATATTCCAGCTTTTGTAATTTATCGCCCTACTTGTCAAAGGAAAATTAATTTACTAGTGTTTTGATTTTTCTGCTGAAGTTTTCAAGATCTAGAGTTTCTAATGGTGGCTGTGTTTTATAGGTATACCCCTTCAATGTCTCGGAGACAGCTTTTCCCGGACATGCAATCAGATCAATGTCTTGAAAATGACAGCATCTTTTTTCGTGAACGTGGTGATTCTTTTCATTGTTCAAATTTTCTTGATGTCGAATGGCTTTCTTCGTCTGGAAATTCATGTGAAGAAGAGACATATGAGAGGTAGTTTCTTTATGTTATTTCTATATACCGTCTGCATCAAAGAATGAAAATATGCGTCTTTGACTTTGTTCTTGAGTGGGAAAAGGAGAATGGTTTTTCTCCTGTTTCACCTTTGATGTCCATATATCATTATTAGCACCTTTTCAGTTGTTGGATGTCATGTTAACAGTACGCCCAATGCTCTTGTTAAAATTATGTTATTAATATAGTACTTTGATAATTTACTGGATGTCTTCAACATCACGTTGCTATTGTGTCCCATGGACGAATTGAGTAACATTCTGTTGCAAAATAACATATCGGTGCAGTAATTTACATACCATCATATCTATGTGAATTAGCTAGTGATCAATGAAAGAATTCATTTGTTTATGTTGCTGATATCTGCATCTCATCTCATGGTGTTTCTTTGTGCTACATAGGTCTGGGCAATGAAACGGTTTGGGTCGGTTATGGCCATAAACTCCTCAAACCGAAATTTAGTGGTTAGAAATGCTTCAGCCCAAACTGACCCACAGAAACAATATCAATTGACCCAACCCAAATCTAATTGGGGGCGTGTCGGAATGGTTTCTCTAGGTTGCAAAATGAAAATCTCCAAAGTACACAAGTTAGAAACCACCTAAGTAAGATAACTGCAGGGAAATCTCATAAGATAATCGACTCTGGAACGAATCATTGCTTGGAAGAAAGAAAACATTTCAATCTTCTGTTTTGTCCTCCGATCCCGTCTCCTTGACAATTCCTCCCGGCGCGTGGAACGGGTCCAAATCCATATTTAGATCCTCCGGCAGCCGGAAATTCACCTTGGAGTGCATGCTCTCATGATGTGCCGGCCTCATTGCCCCCGAAAAGGATGGCATCTGATTCAGCAAGTACTTTGGATCTTGCACTTTTCACCAAAAAAAAAAAAAAAAAAAAAACTAGTCCCAGAAACCCAGTAGTTTTCTTGGTGTACGAAGAGCGGAGACTAGTGGGTTTTCACCGTTTCTGGTTTTCCTTACGTTGCCAGACCAAGTTGATGAAAATCTTTGTTTAGTTACTGAAACTGGATGATTGTTTTGAGGGAGTCCATGAGGGTCTAATGATTTGATGGTGTGGGGGTAATCTGTAGGATGGGTGGCCATGAATGATAAAAATGTCAGAGGATTTTATGCAGTACCATAAAAAATTTCACTCAAATCGACTGAAGCTACAACTGAGACAAAGGGAGGAGAAAGGATCGGAGCTGATGTTCGATTTAGAGTATTCGGTTGGGTGGTTTTAAATTTATTTTCATGGCCTGCCCCAACCCAGCCCAGCAAATGCTGAACACCATTAGACTTACAACCAACCTGACCCGTTGGGCCAGGCAACCAAACCAACCCAACCTGTGCTGGGTTGGTTTTTGAAAAATATGCCCAGACACTTGCAGATGTTCATGAAAAATCTGATAAGAAAGAACATTTAAGTTGGTATTGAGTGCCAACTTTAATTTCCACTCTCGTTCACTTGTTTATTTAGCAGGAAATATTGCACACATGTAATTTGCATTTGCAATTTTACCTACCTGTTGTTTTAGCTATCTTCGTAAAATAATGCTATACGTTTTATTTAGATCTTTTATTTATCAAATTTTGTGAAGTTAAATGCCGAGTTTTGAAGTATTTGTCTTTGTGCTGGTGTTGAGTGTGTAATTTAACTCTTTATGTGTTGCAGATCTATGCTAATTGACTCTCCACCGGCCAGACTATCGTCAGATGAGCTTAAGCTGGGAATAAGCTCTTCAGCATACGGCTCTGGGTCAAGCCTTAAGGTCATTTAACTTAAAATAGAACTCTTCATCTACCAGAGAAACTTAAAGCTGTAACAGATTTTTCACCTAAGTGAAATTGATGGCTTGATTGGGTTAATTTATGATGATTAATTAGTCATTGCACTGTCATACCAATTCACTTGTGCTGTTGTGGTCCAAGGGTGGACCAGATAAACTGTACTTCTGTTTGATCCTAGGCCGGGAAGTAGTCTTTTTTGAACTTCTGAATGCTCATAACGGGACTTTTTTTCTAAATTTGCATGAGCTTGTGATGTTTATTACTGATCTAACTATCCTTTGTCTTTTAACCAAATTCAGGGGAAGGAGCAGGTTATTGACGATGTCCATGATATTGCTACGTGTAGTTCTGACTTATCAGAATATTCTGAAAGATTTACGCGGTGGGTTCTTTCAGGAGGATCTATGCTTTTTCTGTGAGGTTAAGAAATTCCCTAAAAACTTGTATTCTTGCCATTATTTCAGTCGTTCAACCCATCCAAAAGGATGTGGGAATTAAACACAGGAAACAAATAAGATAAAAGATGTTACGTAGGGAGGAAAAGTTGCTGAATTTTTCTTCAAGATAGATTTATTGTCCAAAGATATCCTCAAGTTGTAAATTTGCAGCATTTATTTCACTAATTAATCATTCCCTGGGACAAAGAAGCAGCAAAGAGTATCATTAGGAACAAGATTCTTTTTGGAGATCTAGGTAAATTTTTTTCATTGAAGTTTTCAGTCTTGTAAATATTTGTAGGTTTTAATTACATTGGAGATTTATGTTTAAGATGTCTGTTATACATTTTTGCAGTTTTTCTTATCATGCTGTTGACTTGATGGAACTAAGAGCTTGTTTGATTCTCATTATTTGTCCAAATTTGGGGAAATTATAATGAAAGAGGTAGAATGTCTATTGGAAATGTAAAACATTTTGATATATTAGGTTGTAATTGAGCAGATAAATCAAATGTTGAATCAGTGGTCGGTAAAATTATAAACGGAGAGAATAATGAGAATCAAACAAGCTCTAATTTACTTGCCGTTAAAATGCTTTTATTTGCTGCTTTTTATTAGGAGGTTGGTCTGTTGGTGTCGAACTTCAATGACGACATGTTTGATACGGTAGCTCAGTAGACTGTTAAATAAGAGCTTAATCTCTTCTCTTGTTCTTCTTGTTCTTTTTCTTGTTCTTGTTCTTTTTCTTGTTCTTGTTCTTCTTCTTGTTTTGGGAGTTGTGGGGGGGGGGGGGTTGGCAGATTGTGTTTTGTGGAGCTCAGTGAAGTTTGTTGACCAGACTATCACCGGTAAGGTAAATCGCTCTACCGTGAGAATTGACGTTTGCCCTTTGCGTTCTGCATGGTTGTGTTTTTTAACAAACCTTGTTTATTCGGCTGATGTACTACTATCTTTTTTTTTTATTTTTTTATTTTTTTCCTTCAGACCGTTGAAGAGGCAAATAACCTTGGAAAAAGAAAAGGGGTGGATGCATAATCATAAGAATAATGTTAACATGCGGTAACATATGTGGTATTAAAAGATTAGTTTAGCTAAAGACATGCATATGTGACGCACTTAATTTACCATTTAATATCACGTGAATTGGTGTTAAATGCTACCGGTGTTATGTATCATTATAGCATCCATATTGGTAGTGTTAAACTATATTAGTGAAATTGTCAGTTAACTCAAGAAAATAGCTATATTGGTGGTGTTAAGTTATTAAAAGAATCATTCTTAGTTGATTGTTAGCTTTGTTGTTAATTCTAACAACAATTTTAACATTGTGTTAGAATTTAATGCTTTTGAAAAATTCTGTTTTTATTTATTTAATAAATTAAATAAATTTGGACCAATAACTTTTGACAAGAATAGAGCTCACTTACACTTGAGTGGATATTAGTGATTTTGTTGAACATATCAAACTTCAATATTTGTTAAATTTAAGTTGTAAATGTGGCGTTTAACGACAATGTAAAATGTAATTTTTGCTCATATGAGTAGTTAAATTTAACGTGGATGCTTTTGTTATTGCTCTAATCATAATTACCTTGCATTACATTAAATGACGATGGTTTGTGGGTGTATACCAATTTTATTGGACCTGCCGTTTACTTAGTCAGTTACTATCCGTTCCATGATAAAACTAGTTCTGCAATCTTTTGACCTCAGTTGCTATCACGTTGCTTGGACTTCTTGGGATAAATTGTGTACTCCAAAGAGTGGGGGGGGGGGGGGGGATGGGTTTTAAGAAATGAGATGAAACCAACATTTGCACTTCTTGGTAAGATTGGATGGAAACAAATTACCCAAGCAATGTCATTGGTGTCTCGTGTCTACAAGGCTTGCTACTTTCCATCGTCCACTTTCTTGAAGGCTTAAATCGGGTATAATCCAGTTTATATTTCGAGAAGTGTACTCTCGGCTCAATCCCTTTTGAAAGAGGGATGCAGATTTAGAGTGGGACGTGGTACGTCTATTAGAATTTGGCACGACCCTTGGTTTCCTAATCCAAACCATGCTTATGTAACATCTACTCTTATCCCGGGTATTGAGGCGGCAATGGTTAACCTACTTATGGTCAAAGGAGATACTCGGTAGGAGTATGACCTTATCTCTGAGGAAGATAGAGGCCAAATCTTGAAAATTCCATTGAGTGCTCCAGAGGGGCTGATTGTATGTAGTGGTATCATGACAAGAAGGGAATTTACTCGGTTTGAAGAGGATATAAACAGATGATGGCTGCATCCAATTTGATATCTACTAGCAATGTTGATAATTTATGGACTATTTTATGGGATCTTAAAGTGCCAGCCAAGGTACATAATTTTTTGTGGCGAGCATTGACGAGTGTAATCCAAACGGCTGATCAACTGCGGGCCAAACGGGTGGAAGTAGATGTTGTCCTGTCTGTCGTTAGCTAAATCAGTGATTGTATGTCGGGATGTTTGGTTGGCATTGGCGGTAGGTTCATTTTTGTTCACTGTTGGAAACTTCAACGATTGGCTGGCTTCTATGTTTGATAATCACCAAGGGGATCGTGAGATTATTGTTATGGCTCGTTGGGTGATTTGGATGAATAGAAATGAACTGGTTTGGCAAGCTAGGTCTTCTACGGTGTTGAATGAAGTAGCAATTGTGAAGAATTTTCTGTAGCAATGGCGTGATGTTCACAATCCTCAACCCATCTTCCATTTTGGATTCCAACAATTCAGAATCAGCTCGTTGGCGGCTACCTATGGCTCGTTCGTTAAAGATAAATGTTGATGCAGCTGTTTTCGACTATCAAAGGAAGAACTGGTCTTGTTGTTCGTGATGACTTGAGTTTCTTTGTTGCGGCAAGAATTGTGCCGGTAGTGGGTATTACCGACCCAATGACTACTGAAGCTCTAGGTGTTTATGCGGCTCCGTCCTATTTAAAGTCTCATTTCCCTGAGGTTAAAACAATCGAGATGGACGCACAGTTGTCTACAATGCTCTCCGGCGCCATGAAGATGATAATCCTTATTTTGGCATGATTATTGACTGTTGACTCCTAGCCTTTGATATTCGGAGTCTAACCTTTAATTGGGCTAGGAGATCAACCAACCAAGTAGCACACATACAAGCAAAGGCCGCTAGTTCTTTGTCTGATTCGTTTGTTTGGTCTCATTTTCCGCTTTTATTTATTTTGGATGTACTTGTTCATTTAAGAATTGAATAAATTACATTCTTCCAAAAAAAAAATGTAATTAGAATATATAAGTTTTCGTATATGTCCATATTTAGTATGTATTGTTATTAACAAAATGAAATTCTTAAATTAGAATAGTTAATAAATGAAAAGATATGGTAGGAAAAAGATTTTAAATTTAATTTGTCAATATTATTAAACGAGTAGTAGATGCATGTCTTTCATAAAACAATGTACAATAAGGCCTTTTTTTTTTTAAAGTTTGAAATGGTGATTTAGTTTAAGCTTAGACATTTGAATTTTTATGCAAGAAAAGAATCCTTAAAAATTTTAGTATTATAACGTAAACAAATAACACTGAAATACATTCATTATTCCTGTAAATAGATACTAATATCATACCCGTGCATTTCATGGGACACAAAATCCAAAATAAGTGTACCCGAATTCTAATTAGAGTGCCCATGACAGTTGTATTTGAACAAAATTTGTACCCGTGAATCACAATGTATATTCTGCGAATCGAGATATCAAAGTCACAGTACGCATACTATATCATAAAACTTGAATAGAACTCCATCCATATTATCTTAAATTAGAGGAATTTTCATATTCCAAAATCAGTACTATGAGAAATGAATGAATATTTTGAAACTTGAGTGAAACTTTAGCGGTATGCCCTCACATGAATACCCTTTGTAACACATAGTTCAAATGTATCTTGCATACTTTTTTAAATATTGATCTATGTCTCCTGTAATTTAAGAATCAATACCTTTTAAAATGGTAATTAGATTGATTTTCTTGAACGAATGTGTCCCCCCCCAAACAATAAAATAGGAAATTTGAAAAGCTAAAGGAATATCAATTTTGACTACGATGTTTGAGAATCTAGGCGATGAATATCAATCGGAGAATTCAAAATGTTATTTAAACAAAACTATTAACTCAAAATTATTGTTGAAATTGTGGTTTGAATTGTACTCCAGTGGTTAAGATGTGCTTGTTTTCTGAGCCGAAGGTCTCGGGTTCAAATTACACATACAACTTCTTGAATTCCCTCCCCCTCTTTATATACCCCGTATCCACAAAAAAAAATGTTGAAATTCATTCGAAAAAATTATTGTTGAAATTATCTAAAAATAATCAAACAAAATCGTCAATGCACATCACCACAAATCAAACACAATATCCCTTCCAAAAAAAAAAGAAAGAAAAAAATCAAACACAAAATGAATATGGGCTGGATTTCAAGATCATACCACGTCCTCCAAAATAGAAGATTATGATGGAAAATATACTTACCAAAATCAAGGCAAAAAATAATAATGAGTTAGTGATTCTCTAATTTGGATATATAAAGCAGAAAGGAGAGATTTTCAGAAATGTATGAGTAAAAATTTGATTCAAGCAAAAAAAATGAAAAGAAAAAAAATGACATCACCAGTTTATTTACGGTGTCCACTTTAAGCGGGAAAAAAAATATTAGAGAGTTAAGTCTCTTAATTTTATATAAATTGTTGTCAAATATAAATAGAAATCCACAATTCCTAAAAAAATTTAAAAATTCAAATATAATTAGGTTTATGAGGTATGACATGACATTTAAAACTAAAACTCAAAACACCAAAATTGGTGGGTTTTTTAGATAAAGTTTGCACCGTAATTTCCATAAGTATAGTTATAATATACCCTGAAATCCATGGAAGATTATTTATATATATGGGGTTAAATATAAGATATTAGTGAATAGGCATTTATCTCTCAAAAAAATATCTAATAAATTATGCTTCACGTTTTAAAAATGTAATTAATAGTTGAATCTATATCTATATATATTAATTAATTCACTTAAGTTTCGGTACCTTTTGTACCTCGATTTTCCCGTCTTTTTTATTTGGTAAAATTTGGGGCAACTGTTCCTTTTTTTAACAAAAATTTTTGTAAAAAAACTCAGAGAAGACATGAACTTGTAACCATTGGATTTAATGACTAAATCTCAACTATTTTGCCCATTTATTTTGTTTGTTAATCTTTTTTACTAATAAATTAAAATACTAATCTGAAATATCAATTCTAAAACAAATTTTTATTCATCATATTTCGTTAATTCACTATCTCTACCATGTGTATTGGTGAGTTCAATGTTATTTAAAATTTTTATTGCATATTATATATATTTTTTGGAAATTGTTAGTTTTATTGGGATTTTTTAAAATGAGGTGGGTAACAAGTATTTTTCTATTATTGTATATATGTAAGAATGATTATATGTAAAAATGTATGTTGTCTTTTAAACGATCATGAACTTTACGATTACTAAGTTCATCAATCTTATTGATTCAATTAATGTATACTTGTATTTTTATATTTTCTATAGTGTGTAAATATTACATTTAATTATCTAATAATATAGTTTAGTAATTTTTGTTGCATGGGTGGTTTAACTAGTTGAAAATAAAGAGACTTGGCCTTTGGAATTCTTGAATTATTTATTACAATAATAATAATATAAGTAAATGTATAATAATCGTAAATATTTTATATAAATTTTAGTTATTAATTAAGGTTATTTTAGACTTTCAAGTCAAAAATAGAGTGGCAAAAAAGGTAATTAAAAATTTAACTTATCCACCCATTTAATATATTGTAGATTATATGAACTGTTCTTTGTTTCTGTAATAATAGAAAGAGTAATGTTATTTAGCACCACTGATGCTTGGTACCATATCAAGGTGGCATTGAATGATAAGTTATATCAAATGGGTCATTTATTCATTCATTTACTTTCACTTATCATTCAATATCACATTAGTTGCCACATAGACTAGTGCCAAGTAGCACTGGTGCTACATACTATTATTCTAATAGAAATGGGGCTATGTTGTATGACGAATTTTGTTCACCCGCCCATTATGAGTGGAGTTATACCGCCTACTTTTGACATAGCGCACATACGACCAGACGTGGTACACATATTGCCTCTATGTGTATTGACTATATGAGCGTCATGTTACAAGTGGACAGTGTAAGCCCACCCACAGTAAACGGGTGAACATAACTGACCCTCTCCCTCTTGGGTTTTATAGGGAGACAGACTTTCTCCTCGGATTCTTCTCTGGGACGTGGCGTGTGTTGTTTTGGCCACTGTTTCCAGTCTTCAATGGAGGATATTCATGATTTGTAGAGATCTCTTTCACTGAATATGAAGAAGAGGTGGTTCTGCCTATGGATGATGCCATGTTCCAACAACACATCAAAGAGTCGAATGATCACGAACATTCACAAACCAAATTTTCAAGCATCGGTAATAAAATGTTGTACCTTGCGGCAATTAACACTTAGATTGGAAATCAGTGAGGCAAGTGAAATTCACATACAACAAAGGTCGAACAAAGAATGATCACGTGTAATTAAGATAGCCAAACCAATAAACCATTCTTCAGCTATGATCCAAATGCACAAATTAAAACGCAAGGCTCTCGCAAGGTTAAAAATCTCCAAGATTTCATTTCTTTCACACCCGACAGTTCAATAACCAAACGATCCATTTTTCAGAACCAATAAACAGAAAAAGTGCATATACAACTTTTATTAGAAGCAAACAACATCCAAATTCCAACAGGTCTTTATACCCATAGGATTTATCACAGCCAAGAATCAATAACTAACATATGATATCCAGCTTTCTCCAAACAATAGTATAAGCATTACAAGCTAACACAAATGACAGTATAAGCAATTCACTACTACTGTGAATACCAGTTGCTAGTTAACGAGTACTCTCAGTGTGAAGGTGTCTAGTTAAAGCAATATTCAAAATATTTATAGTGGAGTTTGGAGATATATTCGCATGGATATTTAGCCAACTAAAAAAGATGATATACTCGGTCTAAATTGCTGGTGGAAGACTGAACAGATGCCGAAAGTTGAGCTTGCCACAATTGCTAAGATGTCAGATGGAATTCACGTCATAATGCCTGAGAAGCTGCAACAACTATTACCATATCTTCAAATCCAAACATGGCAAAATTTATATATTTATTTATTTTTTTGAGAGAGGAAAAGCAATTTCATCGGGGGAGTAAATGGGCTGGGGTTTTGGGTTTTTAAGTTTCAGCCAAAAAAGGAAGAAAGGGCCAGCCCAATTAAACTAACGGAATGAAGGAACGGGAAATCAAAATCAGAATGCAGAAGCTCGACCTCGTCTGTTGCTCGTGCGCTCCATTCACCATTGTAATCGTTCGAGTTTCTACCTAGGCGGCCAGCGACCAGTCCAGACGGCCCAGGCAAGCGCCAGCGGATCCAAAAGACCAGTAAAGAAAAAAAGATTGAAAAAAAAAAAAAACAGCAACAGGATCGCTTGAACCAAAGTGCAGCAAGAGCCCAACCTCCAAATCAAGAACCAACATCAAGCATCTCCAAGGTGACTGTGAATCCCCAACTGCAGCTCCTGCAATCTACATTTCAGCAACCAAAGGCAAACGATCGAAGGAACACACTTTCATAACTTTACTGGAATCTTGTTCTACGAACTGAACCAGGGCCAATCTCATGTCTGTGTTTCCACCTTTTGACAAGCACAGATTTAAATTTTCTTTTATTCTCCTCCGCAAGACCACCATTGTAAATATGACGAGCCAAGAAACCTTGTAAAATGCTCCAAGGGAGATGAGAATTTCTTTTCCAAAATTCAATGAGTTCCTGGTTCAAGGCTGATATTTCCTTAGTAGAGAAGCATTCCACTTGATCTTTCAATGGGTTTGAAAACATGTCAAATAGGGCTACTTGACAAAGGTTCTTGATTGAGAGTGAAGTGTTCTCCCGCACCTGCCTCCTCAAAACAAACTAATTAAAAATACTTTGGTGCATTAAAATATCAGCATCAGTAGAAAACAGTCTGGAGGTATGGGATAGATAACTGAAACTTTTCATTTTTAAATCCATAGAGGGAGACAAGAGGAGTCTCAAACTTGAGATAAAAAAATTGGAAACCAAAGTATAGCTTGAGAAAGGTAAAACAATTGGAAACCACAAATTAATTATGCAGAGAGATTAAATAACAAAAATTTAGTATAGCTTGAGAAAGGTATTCAGTAAGAAATTGATTACAGATTGGAGTTGTTAACAAAGCATCTGTCTTTTTATACGAGTACAATTTTGTTCACCCCTTTAACAGGGTATATTTACAGTTGAATATAAAATTATATGTACCAAAATTGATAGTCTATTATTACTAGGGACTTAAGCGTACATAGTTGATAGATGATTAGCGTAACTTGTATATATATTGTTTTTCATGAAATGAAAGAATGAGTTTTTCGTTGCAAAGAACTTGGCATCAGAGCTTTAGGAACCCTAACCCTAATTGTACCTCACGTTCAGTGCGTACCCACCTTCCGGCGACCCTGCGCCATTATACCGCCACCGCCGGCGACATCGTGGTGGCCCCCGGACGGGGATTGCAGCTTCGATTTTGGCCCAGTAGTTTCCATTTTGAACCAATTTGAACCAGAAACTTTGAGAACTAGACTTTTGTTTTGCTCCAGTGCTACTACTCCTTCGTAGCTCTAGTGACTTTTTTGTTTGGCGCGACTGTTCCTCTGGCGCAATTGTTCTTTGGTGCTACTGTTCCTCCGGTAACTCTTCTGCTTCTTCTTCTATATCTGCTTCTTTGCTCATGCTTCCTTGCTCCTCGAGTAAAATTTGGTCTATGGTCTGAGATTTGGGCCTCTGCTTCCTAGGTGCATGGTCTGAAATTTGGTGCTCCTCTGCCTCTTTGACGCTCCTCTGGTTCCTTATCTTTGGGATTTTTGTTTTTTTGAGGTTGGCTGAAACTTGAAATTGAGAAAATTACTGAAAAATTGGTTGATATCTATAAATCCTCTCCACTTCAAATTAAATTGGATGGTAGTAATTACTATGTATGTCTCAAATGTTGGAAATGTATACAGATGGAAGAAAGAAGAAGGGTTATATCACTGGTCTAAAAGCTGCCCCAAATAAAGATAATCCAAGCAACAATAAATGGGAAGCTGAAAATGCTATTGTCAAGTCCTGGCTTATTAATTCTATGTCAGATAACTTGATGGTATACTTCATGCAATGTAGAACAACAAAAGATGTCTGGAATGTTGTTAAACGAAGTTATCTAGATGTATCGGACTCATATCAAGTCTATGAACTTATGAGAAAGTCATTTCAGGTACGCCAAGGTGGGCGGCTCTCATTGAGTATTACATCTAGATGAATTCAATCTTCATGAAGCTTGATTATAGAAGACCGAATGACATAAAGCATGTTAAAGATGTAGAAAAATTAAACAAGGGTATGGCTGAAGATAGGGTCTATATTTTTCTTGTTGGCCTTCATCATAATCTAGACCAACTGAGGAGTCGAGTTTTGGGTACTTCACCATTACCAAGTCTTGAGGAAGTTTTTTAAATGGTCCACCGTGAGGAACAGAGACAACTTACCATGGAAGCTACAACTAATTCTGAGACTTATGCTCTTGCTATCAAAAGAACTAGTTCCCATCCCACTACATTCTCAAAATCCTCTGATGTGTGTACATTTTGCCTAGGTGTTGGACATATTGTCAATAACCATTGGAAGAAAAATGGGTATCCCAAGTGGTACAAACTCAAGCAAGTTGAGAGGAAAAATAGAAAAAACTCAAGAGCAACTGTTGCCAACACTTCTCACTTTGATGGCATCCAGTATTCTGCTTCATATGTAGCTCGACCATCTCCTCAAGAAGGTAGTTTTGGATTGGCAATAAGTGGTGTTCAATCTGACACTTGAGTGATTGATTCTGAAGCAATTGATCATTTTACTTATTCTTCTTCTACTCTTGATTCTCTCACAATTCCTCATATTAAATATATTCAAGTTGCTAAAGGAACACCTGTAACACTCCATAAAATTTCAAGAATACCATAGTGGTATTTTTGATAATAATCAAATCATTTCTTGAGTTACATTAAACTATAAACAATCAGTTAGTAAATTTTGTAATCGGTTTGTTGATTATAACATTCTACAAGAATTTTGAAGATACCTTAGTTTGGTTTGGCAAGGATGGAGTAATTGCTTGAATTTATATCAACTACTTCTATTGGTTAAAAAAGTTATCCAAAAGAATGACTATGTTCATTCGATTAGGAAATTTGGCTCATGCTTCAAACTAAAAAACAGTGCTTAATTAGTATAAGTCGAAAATACAAGGAGCTACTTATGGAAGCACATTAAGTAGAGGGACTCATTAAACAAGAAATGGAAAAAAAAATCTAGAGAACACTTGGCCACTTGGAAAATAACCATGTGAATAAAATTAGAGAACATTTGGCATCCTCGTGGCAAGAAAATCTCCCAAGCTTCTAATTGGACTCTCTTTCATTGGCTAACTACTAAATTATCTAGGACAATTGGAGAATTTTTCATAGGTGGAACTCAAGTTTTTCTCCAGAATACCTAAAAACTTCATCCATAAATGAGGCTAGCCATAGAATACCATGAAAAAGCTCCCAAAACAATCTCTTCATAAAAACAAAGCCCTCTTCATATACTAGCCATAAAAACAAAGCCCTCTTCATATACTATAGCATCCCTACTTGAAAGACCACTTTGCTCAAGAAATATCAAGATTTTGGAGGCATATTTCCATTTAAAATTACTCAAGAACCTTTGAAGCAAACAAAACAAAAGGTGAGTAACCAATGTTTTGGTTTCTTTGGCATGCATGTATTTTAAAGAAAAGCATGTATTTTGATGCAATACTGTGACAAGAAACAAAGTATTTTATTGCATTGAATCATTAGTATTACCTAGCCATCTTATATTGGCTTTGCTTTGCTTTGCTTTGTTTCTATACTATGACATATCTAATGATTCAGAGATAGGGACGAGTGGTATGATATTTGTGTTGTATTTGCAATGCTTTTGGTTTGGAGTTCTGGTAAGGGCCAACTGGAATTGAGTGTGGATCCACTTAATATTGTATTGCCATGATCAAATTGACATTGATTGCACGTTATGAGTAGTAAGTAATCTAGTGATTGGTTCCTCTTGTGCATCCAAAGGTTTGTGCATTCTATGTTCCTTGAACTTGTAATTGAAAATGATTTATTGCAACCATATAGAAAATCAAAATGTTGGTTACTCACTGGGTACATTGTGCTCACCTCATGTTTTATTACTATTTTGTAGATGATCAACTGAAAGAGTTATGAATGCCAAGCCGAAGAGAAGAGGATGTCCCTAGATTCAAGTAGAATATTTCATATGGTGAAGACCAACTTGTGGGATTACTATGAGGATGCACCATTGTTCCTAATGTATTTAGAAACAACTTATGAGTTTAATATATTTTGTGCCTACACACTTACCCAATTGTATTATGACAAGATTATGAAGGACAAACCAATGTTTTTCACTTAGTGTAGTAGCCTAATAATATGGTACTAATTATAAGAATAAGCATAAGTATATTTGTACCCTTGCATATGTGAAACTTGGTATGTAAAAGTAAGGTTAAAAGAATGACTTTTGTAGTAATTGGAGGCTTATTTTCCCATGTGAAGGCTTTCCAATTATATGACTTGGCAAGTTTGGCAATATAAGTTACTTATTAACGTAACTTGTTGTGTGTTCTTTAAATTACATTCAAAAACGGCTCTTCACACCAACTACATCCCTTGATTAGTTAAGAAAGGCTTGTGAGAGTTTTTCAAATTGAAAGGAAATGGGAAGTTTTAAATCCTAAGGCTACTTTGAAATTTAAAACATGAATAAAAATTGAAGACCTACATTTCAATGTTCTTTTAATCCAACCAATTTGTTAGCTTGCATGTCCTATCCCTCGTTGCTAATATGAATTATTAATAAAAGCTTCCACAAATAAAGTAAACAACTTATTAAAATAAAATATGATAAAACAACGGAGCGTGACAAGGTGGTATCAGAGCAAAGTTCCAAGGGCCACCACATGCATATTCTACTTTGTGCGAGGCATTCTCCAATCTCTATTTATCAAGATAAAAGTATAGTTTTCTAAAGCAAAGTTTATGCTTATTGGTACATGGTAAAAAGTTCATGAAAAAGGAGCTAAGTTACATAAAATTTCTTAGTGTTTTGGACAGTAATTAGCTCCCTTTGGAATATTAAGATTATAAATATATATAGGTATCTTTGTTTAGTTTCTTAAAGCAAAGGGTAAACCTAGTAGTTACGTGGTTATATCTATGAGAAACTGAGGTCAAAATTCTTAGTGTTTGATATGGGTTTACCTCCCCTTGGAAGGTTAATTTGAAAGTGTAGACCTTAAACTTGAGCAAGGAGTGAACCCTACAAAGTAGTAAAAGAAGGTATCCCAAACATAGAAGCAAGTTATCAAGAAAGTAACCATTAAAAACTTCTCCCAAGCTTACTAAAGGCAAGGAAAATGGGAAGGAAAAATGGTAGTTTTCAACTTGTTTCTAAGCATTAAGATAACCTTAACAGATGTCATATGGCCTCTATCCATGCTAGATTATGCTTTGGGATCAAAATAATTGCAAGAAAAGCAAGAAAAATGAGCTAAAACGGGTAAAAAACTTAAGAGAAAAATTTTGGTCTGGTTCGATCGCACTGTGTTTTCTACCTTGGGCAGAAGGCATGCTACCCACGGGTACGGGTGCCCTGCTCCTGCACTTTTTGATTCTGGGTGCCGATTCCATACGGCCGCATGGATGAAACATACATCCGCATGGCATCTCAAACCCAAATTTTTTCTGAAAATTACGTCAAAGTCCCCAAATTTCTTTGTTTTTGTCCCGATAAGTCCCAAAAGATTTATTTTATGACCTTTAAGCCTTGAATTCTATTTCTTTTGCAAAATTAATCTCTATTTTAAATTAAAGAGATTTTTGGACTATTTTACCTCAACTCAAACTTAGTCTTTAATGTTCCTTTTATTTATATATGATCTATAGATTTTTGTATCAATCCCATTATTAATTCTTGAAATTTTTGCCTTTGGTCGCATAGCAGGACCCACTGATATGCGGATTGAACTTTGATTTTCTCCCTTAATTATTATATGATTAATGAATTTCCCCAATTTCTTAATAAATTCATTAAATCTAATTTTGGCAAATTATGGAAATGGTAGTTGACTCGTTCCATAGAGAATATAGGTTTTGCATTTGACATTTAAAAATTATGGCTAAAATATTTATTAAATAGCCCATAGTGCTTGACTTTGAATCATGCTTTAAATTCATGAACAGGCGTAGAAACATGTCTCAAGACGAAAGTACCAACTATACCATAGAGCGATTGACTCAATTAGTAAACCAATACGCTCGCCAAATCGACCTACTACTGCAACAAAACTCATACGGGGAATCGTCTCAAAATAGTGATGATAAGAATAACGCCACGGAGAGATTCTGTCAACTTAAACCCCTATCTTCGAAGAAGCTAAAGACCCAATTGAGGCGGAGAATTGGGTCAGAACAATTGAAAGGATGTTTATTTATGCGTATGTTCCCAATCGAGAAAAAGTAAATTGCACTACCTTTATGTTAAAAGAAAGCGTGGGCTACTAGTGGGACACTTTGATAAGTAATGAGGAAACTGAGGAAATGACCTGGGAGGAATTTCGCAAGAAATTCCGTACAAAGTATTTTTCCACTTCTGCCAGGAATCAGAAATTAAATGAATTCATCTATCTTAAGCAGAACCAAATGACGGTGTCAAAGTATGCTAAAAATTTTGAGGAATTGTCCAGATTTGCCGCTCATATGATGGGGACAATGGAATTAAAAGTCAATCGATTTATCGAATGTTTGAAGCCCAAGTTAGCTAAAGATATACTAATGTCAGTAATTCAAGGTTTGCACTTTGCTTTGGTGATGGATCGGGCACTGTTTGCAGAGCAAGTTGAATAAAAAATCCTTTGAGCTAGGGAAAGTCAAGCTCGCTATTCCCAAGGATCAAAAAGTAATCAGAAATGGAGCTCTTTAGGAAATAATAGGAATAAAGGAAATAAAAGATCATATAGAAATACGAAGAGCCAAGCGAATGCTAAGAAATCGAAGACTCAATAAAAGCCCTCAAGAACCAATCAACCGTAATGTCCCATGTGCAACAAGATATATACAGGCCCATGCCAAAAGAAGTTGGGACTAAGCTCCGGGTGTGGCAAAGAGGGACATATGGTCAAAGATTGTTCAACTAATTCGAAACCCAATAATCCTACGGGTAGAGTTTTTGCTATGGTCCAGCCAGATGCTACCACTAGCAACGATTTTATTATAGGTATGACCTATATTCACAGTAGACCTGTATACACTTTATTTGATTCTAGCGCTACACATTCGTTTATTTCCTGTGGTGTTGCCCGAGATGCAAACTTTGAAAACTTTCTATGTCATTAGAAATGAATGTTAAACTACCTTCAGGAGTAACCTACATGGCAAAGGATTTTATGTCCAATGCTAGGATCCAAATAGAAGAATACAAATAGGAGATGATACATATCCGGCCAATCTGATCCTCTTTGATCTCGTAGATTTTGATATAATCTTGGGAATAAATTGGTCATCTAAACATGGGATGACCTTTGATTGTTGAGCCCGAACCCTGAAATTCCTAGAAAAGAACCCCATATTGTTCTCTAAGCCTTTAAAAAGTACCCTAACAATAATTTTCGCCTTTCAAGCCCACAAACTATTAAAGCAAGGCCATTTGGGCTTCTTGGTTAGTTTACAACAAATTAAGGCTGAAAATTCTGTTTCGATCTCATCTTTGCTCGTAGTTCAAGAATACCCAGACGTATTTCCAGATGAATTGCCTGGACGAACCACAAATCGCGAGGTTGAGTTTGGTATTGAGGTATATCTTCGTACTGAACCAATATCCAAAGCTCCTTATCATATGTCACTAACCGAACTAAAAGAACTTCGAACCCAATTAACTAAATTACTTAACAAGGGGTTTATTCAACCCCGTATATCTCCCTGGGATGAACCCATTCTATTTGTAAAGAACAAAGATGGATCTATGTGAATGTGTATTGATTATTGGGGATTGAATAAGGTCAAAATAAAGAATAAATATACTCTTCCCCACACTGATGATTTATTAGACCATATAACGACCCCTCAAAATTGAATTTAGGATGCACGTGATAAAAATAAGCATTTTAGATATATTTATATTTTCAATTAATAAAATTAAAAAATATATCTTACGTTTGATCGTAAAAGAATAATATATGAAATTGGAGGCAAATTTGAGGTTCAAATGAAAATTTTGTTTATTTTAGGAAAATACTCTTAATACTACAAGGACGTGTTAGTAGTCTCAAAGATTTATTTTTATGAGTATATGTGTTATTCTTGAAAACTTAAAAATATATGTACATACTAAATACTTCTAATAATATTTAGGCATGTGTTAACATCTTTAAAATTCAAGAATGTACATGTATAATTCTTAAAGTTATTAGTAAATATATGAAAATATAAGTGTTGAGTTGTTATTACATGGTTTGCACTTAAATGATACTTAACTCTACAATACAAGCTAAGCTATGTGAGAATCGGATGTACATAACACTCTTTAATACCGGGGGTGTTATGATTGATTCTTAATGATTATAAATTTTGAGCACTTGACGTAAGTAGATCTTGTGCAAACGGGCCCAAATCAAAGCATGCTCTCAAAAGGAAGGAAAAAAACTTGCATGTGTAAATGTTACTCACTGAATATTATTATTCACGTTTTCTTCATGATTTCCAAAATAATAGATATTGAAAGCGAGAGCGTGCTGATTGGATGGTAAAGGTACATGTACACTACCGAATCAAGACCATGTGGAACGGGCTTTGCATTACAAGGGTTGTAGTTTCAAGATTATGTAGTATATACTAGATAGAAAATCTTTGGGGTGTAATTTTCAGCAACTGTAAATCATGTAGCAAAATTTGATGTTTGTGTAATTCCTATACAAAATTGTTTGGAAATATTGATACTTTTATATTTAAAGAGTTTTTTATTTTTGAAGATAGCTAAAAAAATAACTTAATATTTGAAGAGTGCAACAAAATCACTAAAGTAGGTAGGAGAAAATGTCGGGGCGTTATAGACCAACTTAAGGCTACAGCTTCAAAATTGATTTGCGGTCCGGACATTACCAATTGAAGATAAAGAAGGAAGATATTCCCAAGTCAGCTTTAGCATGAGATATGAGCGTTTTAAATTCTTGGTCATGCCATTTGGCTTGGCTAATGCCCTCTACAGCCTTTTATAGCCTTATGAATCAAGTATTCAAGGATTATTTGTATAAATTTGGGATTGTGTTCATTGATGATATATTAATCTATTTAGGCCCTGAGAAGAGCATGCCAAGCATTTGCATCTAGTGTTGCAAACCTTAAGAGAAAGACAATCGTACGCCAAATTTTCAAAATGTAAATTTTGGCAAAGAAAGTAATCTTCCTTAGCCATGTTGTGGATCAAAGGTGTATTTCAGTTGACCCAAGTAAAGTTGAGGCTATAATAAATTGGCCTCAGCCCACGACTCCTATAGAATTACAAAGCTTTTTAGGCTTGGCTGGGTATTATTGGTGATTTGTTAAGGACTTTTCAGAAATTGCAGTTCTTTTTACACAGTTAACGAAGAAGAATATACAGTTTAAATAGACTGAGGACTGCAAAAGAAGTTTTACAGAGTTAAAGAAGCGGCTTAGCACGACACCTATCCTTACAATCCCTGAAGGGGGTGGTAAGTTTATGATTTATAGTACTGCATCCAAGTATGGACTCGAATGTATGCTAAGGCAAAACAACAAGGTCATGGCTTATGTATCTAGGTAGTTAAAGCTCTATGAAAAGAATTACCCTGCCCACGACTTAGAGCTAGCTGCTATAGTGTTCGCTTTAAAAGTTTGGCGACACTATCTCTACAAAGCAAAATGTGAAATTTATACTTATCACAAAAGTTTAAAATACTTCTTTACTCAAAAAGAATTGAATATGCGGAAATGAAGGTGGCTTGAGTTGGTAAAATATTACAATTGCACAATAAATTACCACCCAGGAAAGGCCAATGTGGTAGCCGATGCCCTAAGTCGAAAAGCCATCGCAAGCGAAAAGAGTCGAAAAGCCATCGCAAGCGAAAAGAGGCCTAAAGAGCTAAAAAATGAAATTGAAAAGTTCAGATTGGAGTTCTTAACAAATGGAGACACCAAACTAAGAGTCATGACCATAGAACCAATACTAATAAATCAAATAAAAGAAGGGCAAAAGATGGATGGATTCGCTAAAAAGATGCGGGATAACTTGGAAAGTGGAAAAGAATCTCCTTATAATGTATCAAGTCAAGGACTATTAAGATACAAGGATAAAGTATATGTACCAGAAACAGAAAATCTACAGGAATATATTTTGAAAGAGGTACATAGCACACCATATAGTCTACACCTTGGTTCTGCAAAAATGTATCATAACATAAAGAAATTATATTGGTGGCCCGACATGAAACAGCATATTGCAGAATTTGTAGTCAAATGCCTTACTGAACAAGTAAAGGCAGAACACCAACAGCCAGCTAGAACACTACAACCATTGGAAATAGGAGAAAATAACAATGGACTTTGTTAGTGGATTACCAAGAGTCAGATATGATGCTATATGGGTAATCATGGATCCCCTAACAAAGTCAGCACACTTCATTTCTATCAAGGTGACTTTTAAAATGGAACAAGTCGTCAAACTCTACATTCGAGAGATAGTTAGATTATATGGTGTTTCAGTTTCTATTACCTCTGATCAAGACCTGCAATTCTTGTCGTGATTTTGGAAATAAGTTCACTAAACCTTGGGGACACGATTAAATTTTAGTTCTGCCTTCATCCCCAAACTGATGCTCGATCTGAACGTACCATTCAAACCCTTGAAGACATACTCCGATCATGTGCTTTGGAGTTCCCACAAAAATTGGATCGTTACTTACCATTGGCAGAGTTTTTATACAATAATAGCAATCATTCTTCAATTTAGATGGCACCCTATCAAGCATTATATGAGAGAAAATATAGATCGCCTTGTATTGGAATGAAGTGGGAGAAAAGAAAATAATCAATTCAGAGATGATGGAAGAAGTGGTCAAAGTAGTGGAAAAGATCAAGGAAAAGCTGAAGGCTGCATAAGGCCATCAGATAAGCTACGCTCATCAGAGATGACGGCCATTAAAATTCGAGATTGGGGATCAAATGTTTGTCAAAATATCCCTGATAAAGCAACTCCTACGCTTTGAGAAACAAGGCAAACTGACTCCTTATTACAATAGGCCTTTTCAAATAATAAAAACAGTTGGAGAAGTCACTTATAAATTGAAATTGGCAGAAAGAATGAATCAAATCCATACCGTATTCCATATCTCAATACTAAGGAAATATATACCCGATCCTTCTCATATACTCCCAAACTCTCCTTCTAATATATAACCTGACTTGACTCTGGAGGAGCGGCCCGTGAAGATCTTAATATGTGAAACGAAAAGGTTACGCAACAAATTGGACTTTTTATATTGGCTAACTACAAAATTATCTAGGACAATTGTACGAGTTTTCATCGGAAGAGCTCAAGTTTTTCTCCAAAATACCTAAGAAATTTGTCCATAAATGAGGCTAGCCATAGGACACCATGAAAAAGCTCCCAAAATGCTCTCTTTGCACTTAAAAACAAAGCCCTCTTCGTATATGTATAGCACCCTTACTTGAAAAACTACTTTGCTCAAGAAATATCAAGATTTTAGAGGTATATTTCCACCAAAGATTACCCAAGAACCTTTGAAGCAAACAAAACAAAAAGTGAGTAACCAATGTTTTGGTTTCATTTGGCATGCATGTATTTTAAATAAAAGCATGTATTTTGATGCAATACTATGACAAGAAACAAAGTATTTTATTGCATTTGAATCATTAGTATTACTCAAAACTTCTTGTATTGGCTTTGCTTTTCTTTGTTTGTGTACTATGAACTATCTAATGATTCCGAGTTAGAGACGATTAGTATGGTATTTGTTTTGTATTTGTAATGCTTTTGGCTTGGAGTTCAGGTAAGGGTCAACCGGAATTGCGTGTGGATGCACTTAATATTCGTACTTGGCCCTGTCAACCACATTGATTGCGCGCTACGAGTAGTAAGTAATCTAGTGATTAGGCGCTCTTGTGCATCCAAAGGTTTGTGCATTCTATGTTCTTTGAACTTGTGACTGAAAATGATTTATTGCAACCATGTGGTAAATCAAAATGTTGGTTACTCACTAGGTACATCGTACTCACCTTGTGTTTTATTACTATTTTGTAGATGATCAATCGAAAGATTTATGAACGCAAAGCCGAAGAGTGGAGAATGTCTCTAGATTCAAGTAGAATATTGTATATGGTGGAGACTGACCTGTGGGCTTACTAGGAGGATGCACCATTGTTCCTAATGTATTTAAGAACAACTTATGAGTTTCATATATTTTGTGCTTACACACTTACCCAATTGTATTATGATAAGATTATGAGGGACCAACCAATGTTTTTCACTTAGTGTAGTAGCCTAATAATATGGTACTAATTATAAGAATAAGCATAAGCATAGGTGTACTCTTGCATATATGAAACTTGGTATCTTAAGGTAAGGTTAAAAGAATGACTTTTGCAGTAATTGGAGGCCTATTTTCCCATGTGAAGGCTTTCCAATTATATGACTCAACAAGTTTGGCAATAAAATTTACTTTTTTGTGTTCTTTAAATTACATTCAAAAAATGGATCTTTACACCAACCACATCCTTTGATTAATTAAGAAAGGCTTGCAAGAGTTTTTCAAATTCAAAGGAAATGGGAAGTTTTAAATCCTAAGGCTACTTTTGAAACTTAAAACATGAAAAAAAATTGAAGAACTATATTTCAATGTTCTTTTAATCCAACCAACTTGTTAGCTTGCATGTCCCGTCCCCGTTGTTAATATGAATTATTAATAAAAGCTTCCGCAAATAAAAGTAAACAACTTTTTAAAATAAAATATGATAAAACAACGGGGGTATGACCAGTATGTATTATAGAGGCTGGGAATGTTGTTTTTTCACCTATTTTCTCTCTCTCCCCCCTCTTTTTTTTTTAGCTCAGACACTCACTACTAATCTCTTATCCATAAGTAGAATTACAAAATCTCTTGATTGTAGAGTAAGTTTTTCAGTTGATGATTGTGTATTTCAAGACAATCAAACGAAGATGACGATTGGCACTGGTAGAGAGAGTGGGTCTCTATTTTTTGGAAAGAACAAGTAAGCTGAAAACTAGAAATGGATGTAGCCCTCAAGTAGATAGCAAAACAACATGTCGAGCTAATATTCTTTTATGGCATTGTTAGTTAGGTCATCCGTCTTTTGTTTGCCTAGAACGCTTGTTTACAAAATTATTCCAGACTATTTTCTGTTCAAGTATGCAATGTGAACAATGTATTTTTTCTAAAAATCATCATGTACCTTTTAAAGTTAGTTCAAATAAAAGCTCAGTTCCCTTTGTTTGTGTTTACACTGATATTTGGGGTCCTTTCTCTACTCTTTCTCATACTGGCCATAAATAATTTGTCTATTTTATTGATGATTGCACTAGAGTATATTGGGTATACCTGTTAAAATCAAAGAGTGACGTGGCTTACGTGATTCCTCAGTTCTCTCAAATGGTTATCACCCAATTCTAAACACAAGTTCAAACCTTTCATTCTGACAATGGTAAAGAATTTGTGAATGAATCTCTTACTACTTTCTTCAAAACTCAAGGTATACTCCATCACACAACCTTTGTATATAAACCTCAACAAAATGGCATAGCGGAGTGTAAAAATCATGACATCCTTGAAGTGGCTAGAGTTTTGTGCTTTACTATGCATGTTCCCAAACGTTTTTAGGCTGATGTTGTTACCACATCTATGTTTCTCCTTAAAAGAATGCCCACTCGTATGATTGACTATAAAACACCTCTATGGGCACTGTCACACATTCACTCTATTCCGTCCTCTTAAATATTTGTCCAAAGATATTTGGTTGTGTGTGCTATGTTTATGTATACTCTCATCTTAGAGATAAATTTGATCCTTATGCTCTTAAATGTGTTTTTCTTGGTTATTCCAGTTCTCAGAAAGGTTACAAATATTTTCATCCCACAACTGGAAAATACTATATCTCCAAAGATGTTGAGTTTTGTGAATCCCAGTCTTATTTTTCTAGAGATGTGCAGATAGTTCCTCATCAGGGGAAGATTCACAGTAGAGAAGAAGAACAAGTCTGGGTGGAGGAAAAAGGTTTTGGATTTCTGGAAGTGAAAGAGAATTAGATACCCAAACCTAATGGGGTATGCAATCTAGTATGTTTCAAAAGTGTTATGTGAGAAAACCTAAGGACCCCCATTGCTCCGTTAAAATGTTGATGATCCTTTAGGACCTAGTGATGCTATCAGACTTGATCTAGATTCTCATACCTCCTTTGATGACTCTACCATACCATTGGATGACTTTTCTGAGATTGAAAATGAGATACCTAACTTTCCTGATGTCCCTTTAATTCCTATTGATCCCAACTTAGCTTCACATACTCCTGATTCTCTTATTCTAGATTAAGGGAAGGAATATCCTCTTCGTGATTGTAGAGAACCAGATAGGTTGGGATTTTCAAAGTCTTCTTTTTACACTGTCTACCCTATGTCTAACAATATGTCTTATCACTGCTTATCAAAAAATCACTTGGCATTTACCATTCAATTGTCTTCTGTACCTATTTTGAGTCATTTCTAAGATGCCTTTGATGACCTCAAGTTGAAATCGGCTATAGTGGAAAAAATGATGCCCTCCAAAAAAATCTACAATTGGGAGATGGTCGAGTTACCTAACCTAATGAGAAGTAGACGGTGGGGTGTAAATGAGGGTTCTCAGCGAAGTATACATCAGATGGAATGGTCGAAAGACATAAAGTTAGATTAGTTGCAAAAGGCTACATGCAGACATATGAGATAGACTATCAGGAAACATTTGCACCCGTGGCCAAGATGAATAATATTAGAGTTATCTTGTCACTAGCCTAATTTGGATTGGCCATTGAAATAATTTGATGTGAAAAATGCCTTTCTCCATTGTGACTTAACAGAAGAAGTTTACATGGATGGTAAGTATGCAAGTTGAAAAAGGCTCTATATGGCCTGAAGCAACCACTGAGGGCTTGGTTTGGTAGGTTGAGTTGGTCAATGAAAAAATATGGATACAAACAGGCCTTGGCACATCACACTCTATTCTATAGGAAAAATGGTGAAGATATTACATTACGCTCTTCCGATCTTTGATATGATTGTCACATGGAGCAACTTATATGAGATTAAGATATGTTGATGATATCATTGTCACATGGAGCAACTTATATGAGATTGAGAAACTTCAGTCCTATCTAGCCGAGAAGTTTGAGATGAAGGGCTTGGGTGCTCTAAATTATTTTTTGGGCATTAAGGTATGTTGATCTAAACAAGGTATTCTTCTTTGCCAACAGAAGTATGTATTGGATCTCTTAGCTGAAACTAGTCATTTAGAATGTGAGCCCGCAGATATTCCTATTGAAGTGAACCATGGCTTATCCATTTACCCCGATTAGGGGCCTACAAACAGAGAGAGATACCAAAGGCTTGTTGGGAAGTTGATTTACCTGACTCATATCCCTCATGACTTGTCATATACCGTAAGTGTTTTGAGCCAATTTATGTCTAATCCTAGTGACAGACACATACATGCAGTGAATCGCATCCTGTCTTACTTGAAATCTTTTCCTGGTAAAGGCCTATTATTTTCTAAACATAAATACCTTGATGTTGTGGGATACACAGATTCTGACTTTGTCAGAGCAAGAGTAGATAGAAAATCTATATCTGGATATGTATCGTTTGTTGGTGGAAATTTGGTGGCTTGGAAGCAGAATGTGGTGTCATTATCTAGTGTTGAGGCTAAATATCATGCATTATACCATACAATTATCGAACTTACATGGCTAAAGATTCTTCTTAGTGAGCTTGGATTTGGCCCCAAGAAACCTATGATGCTATTTTGTGATAACAAAATAATCTAATAGCAAATAATCTAATACAACACGACCACACCAAGCATATTGAGAATGATTGGAATTACATCAAGGATAACCTTGATTCGGGCAACATTGAGTTTCCTTATATTAAGAGTGCAGATCAATTTGTTGATATGACGACTCATGCAGTGGCCAGAAATCCTTTTCATGCGTCACTATCCAAGTTGGACATGTGTGATATCTATGCACCAACTTGGGGGGGGACATATGAATATAAAATTATACGTACCAAAATTGATAGTCTATTATTACTAGGGACTTAAGTGTGCATAGTTGATAGATGATTAGTGTAACTTGTATATATACATTGTGTCATGAAATGAAAAAATGAGTTTTTCCTTGCAAACAACTTTTACCGAGTTAAATACACATTCAATCACTCAATTTATCCTTTTGTTTCTTCTAAATCATCATTGATCTTAACTTGTGACTCATTACTCACTGAACTTATAAATGTATTACCTACTCATCACTAAACTTATAAAAGTGTTTCCTATCAATCACCAAAATGGATTCAATTAGTTACATTTAACGGAGGAGATGATGTGGCTTAACAGTAAAGTGAAGTGGTTTAATAGCTCCGCCACGTGGCAAATGAGATGTATCTATGATCATTGAACTATTTAAAGTGTTACTGATTGGTTACTAAACTTACCTTTAAGCTACTAATCCATCATTAAATTTTAACGTGTTACTGGTCGGCCATTAAACTTGCCTTTAAGTTATTAAACCATTATTGAACTTTAACGTGTTACCCATTCGTAATTGAATTTACAAAATGATATTAATGTATAACGTATCATTCGTTTCTCGAACTGATATTTATAATTTTTTCCTTTTTTTAATATTACTGACTATTTTCCCAACATAAAAAATTACAGCCTATCTCAAAATGGTACTCGGGACGTTCTGAGATGTGGTTAATATGAAAAATAGACAATAATATTTTAAAAAAAGAAAAAAATAAAAAAATCAATTCGGGAAATGAATGACACATATCCTTCTGTAAATTCAGTTACTAACAGGTAACATGTCAAAGTTCAATGATAGTTTAGTAAAATTAAAGGCAAGTTTAGTGACCAACCAGTAACACGTTAACGTTTAATGATGAATTTAGTAACTTAAAGGTAAGTTTAGTGACTAATCAGTAATATCTTAAATAGTTCAATGACCATAGATGTATTTCATTTGCCACATGCGAGGAGTAGTTAAGCGACATCGCTTTATCATTAAGCCACGTCATCTTCTTCGTTAAATATAACTAACAGAATCCGTCTTAGTGATACATGAGAAACATTTTTATAAGTTTAGTGATGTGTAGTTAATACATTTATAAGTTCACTGAGTAACGGGTAACAAGTTAAAGATCAGTGATGATTTAGAAACAAAAAGGGTAAGTTGAGTGACCAAATGTCTACTTAACTCGTATATTTCTGTTAAAAGGGGTTAGAATTATTAAGGGTGATAGTTGTTTTATTGTGTTGTTTAATTTCTCTATATTAGTGATTTATTATGCATTTTATTTTATTAAAATAGTTATTTATGTTTGATATGTTTAATTGTTATAGGAAAAAGGAAAAAACTCAAAAAGAATGAATTTCAGGCGTGTTTTATAAGCTTTATGGAGCATAGGTCAAAATGTCAAGAAACAAAACTTGAAGGGCCAAAAGAAAAGGAGAAAAAAAAAGAAAGAATCTGTGCGGCCTCACGGATTTCTCATGCGTAAGCACAGTGTCAAAGCATAAACGGCAGACTCAGCAGAAATATTAGTGCGGGCGTACCATACAGACGTACGCCCACACTAAGTACCAGTGTCCTAGTATATTACATTATGCAGCCACACGGATGTCTCATGCGGCCGCACTGGCCCTTACGTGGAAATTTCTCGTGTTTTCCTTATTTCTATAAAACTCTTTTTACGATTAAACTTGTACCCAAATTTTCTTCATTCTTAGGGGTTTTTAGATCTTATAAAAGGGGGTCTGGCATAGTATTTAGATATACACCCCATATACATTCTCTTACGTATCAAATTATTTAGTTCTTTGAGATTTTTATTGGAGTTTGGTTCAGTTTTTGGTGAGAAGTTTTGGGTTGAAGAATATTAGCGCAATAATTCTTTATCTCCATCTTTATTCATCAAAACCCGGTGATCTATTCCTACTCTTTTATGCTTTATTTTGTTTAATTCTATGAGTAGCTAAACTTCGTTTTTTGGGACAAATAATATAACCCCATTGTGAACCCTAGTTGTTTGTTTATTGATTCAATACCAAAAAGTTGATTTTTAATTAATTCTTTATTGTTGTTTGGTATGACTTTCACTTATTTGGCGAGCGAATTGTAAATGTTTATTTGTTTTTGTTGAACTCGAGAGAGGAATACATGAATTAGATTAGGGGATAAAAAACATTAATTTAGACAAGACAAGGAGATTTGCTTGTGGTTAGTGCGGTCATGTGAATTGAACTTCGGGGATATTTGCATGAGTTTCTTGTTATTTAATGCACTTAAGGGGGTTATTAACGTGTTTACTTAGAGATAGGTGAGAGGGCCTAATTCAATAGGATTGACTAGCTTTGAAAGTAGTAGTTAATTAATTATGTGAAACTCGATCGTTAACTAAGATTGGTTTTTGATGAATCAATGAACGGATAGCTAGGTGAATCAATGGTGGTGAAGTTGCGAGTCCCATGTGCACATAAATCTTGAAGAAAACTTTTAGACATAATTCGTTCTTTTTTTTAACTTGCTTAAATTTTACTTTTATTTATCTATTTATTTGCTTTTAAATAAAATCAAAATTTCGATTGTTTTAACTAGAGCGTGAGTTGGGTATTTAATACATGAATATTTTCTCGTAGGAACGATAACCCAAACTCATTGTCTACTCTATTACTTATTTGACCAGTACACTTGCGGTTCACACACATAATTTTCACGAACAAAAGGAGAGAGAGAGAGAGAGAGAGAACAATTTGTAAGGAGAGAGTGGGTTAAACTAATAATTATGGGAGAGAATGTGGTTTTTGATTATTGTCTCGGTCACTGACTTATTGGTTAACTTATTTTCTTTCTTTTTTTAAAAGTTTTTTTTTCTCTTTCTAAGATTACTTTCTTATTTGGATAAATTTGGGTCTACATTTTAACCGAAACATATCTAATTTACTTTCTCAAATTAAAAATATTGTCAACTAATTTAATATGAGTTAAATTTTGAAATCCAATTGCAAATATATCACCCAATAAAATGCATTAAAAAGAACAATTAAAAGTATTAATTTTAATAGTCGACAAATATACTTATAATTGGATCTTAAAAATTGATTTATATTATAACAGTCGACAAAATTTTTAATTGGAGATCTATGTTGGATGTGTTTCGATTAAAGTATAGACCCAAATTTGCCAAAATAAGGAAGTAATCTTAGAAAGAGGAAAAAAACTAAAAAACAAAAAATAAGTTAACCAATTACAAAGCAATAATCCAAAATCTCATCCATGCTCCTAATTAGAGCTTGTTTGAAGCTCCTTATTTTTTCTCTTTATAATTTCATCTACCATGATTTGACTGTTGATTTGACAACTACTCAACAATCACCACACATTTTTCAAACTTTAATTAAATCTCCAACATTCATTTCCATTCATTATAATTTTTCTTTATAAATTGAAAAAAATAAAGAGCTTCAAACAAGCTCTTATTACTTTAACTCACTTTTTCCCATATTAACTCTCTCTCTCTCTCTCTCTCTCTCTCAATAGTTCTAACCCCCATTTAACTAAGGGTAAAGATACACTATTAAAGAAATGAACAAAATTACACTCTTTTCATATGGGGTTACACTCTTTTCATATAGGGATTTATTCTGCCTATTATATATTTCTTTCTAGTCATTATAGATTTTTTTTGGCTGTGTTGCGTCCCAATAGAAATTATATATCTAAACGTATTTGTATCTACAGATTGTAATTGTACTTTAAAAATACGGTGAGCACTCCAACTCATTGGAATTTTTCTGATATTTTGAATTTGGGTTAAATATTTTGTTTACAACACCATTAACGGGGGTTTCATTCCTTCAATTTACAATTTCTTTGTAATAGTTTAAAAAAAATAAAAGAAAGAAAGAAAAGGGAATTTAAGACTTTAAAAAGAATTGATTCACTACATTTCTTATGTACTCATAAGTACTATACTAGATTTCAATAAGATTTCAAATTAATCTATATTGATTGACCGCCTCCATCACGTGGTTACTAGCAAATACTAGGAATGGCAACGGCGCGAGTTTGAGGTGGGCTTGCCTTCCACGACCTGTCCCATTTATCAAAACCTAGCCCCAATCCCGATTGAATCAGATTCGAGGCGAGTACGAGAAAAATACCCGTTACCCGCCCCGTTTAGAAAATGTAACGACCTAGAAATATTTGTAACAACATCAAATTTTACATATCCCTTTATCACTACTATTATGTTTTTATCGGATTTGTACAATATTACTTATTTGATGATTCGTGCATGCATGTGCCTATGTTGCTCATATTTTATTTTACTTTTTACATCAATACGCACTTGTAGATAGGTTTGCTACTAATTTACCAAATTTGTCACGATGTTTGGCTATTATTGTTATTATTATTCTTATCAAGGTTAATTTATCTTGTAGTGATGATGGTACGCAAGAAGATTTAATATAATAACATCACATATTATTTATTATAATGACATAAGATGTTACAAGACAAAATGTTCCTTCTTTTACAACCAAAAGATACCACCCATTTTTTTTAGGACACATAAGATGCATTTTTTTCTCTTTAGCATCATTATGATAATATTTTAAAATACTAAAAACTAGAGGTTTGGCCATATAATTTCTTACAAACGATTTATTACGTTACGATATAGAACTATATCTAAGCTTCCCAGCAGTTTATCTTATATTCCTTGGTATATAAGAACTCCAGTGTATTAGCTTCATAGTATCCAATTTTGACGATGGTAACTATGTAGTGGTTGAATCCTGGATGATTCTCATACACTCCCTACAAGTCCGTTTTAGTTGTATACAAGTACTGTCTTCTGTTTGGCGATAAGGATTACTCATTATTGGCGATTTCGATCAGTGTTCGCTTCATTATCTAAAATTCAAAAAAAATGAAGAATAAATAGCATTTACTTAGTGAGAAATGTACACATGTATAAGAAAATTGGAACCTCTTAAGTGAAAATATGACGTAGAGAATAGAGTTTAGCCCCCATTTTGGCATAAGTTTACTTACCTCGTATATGCATAATATAAGATTAGAATCGGATTTGGCGTGAACATAACATCCTTGACATTTTGAATATTATGAAATCTGATTTATAGCGTGGCTTGGCATGGCTTGGCTTGAAGAAGAGGTAAGCATAACATAATGCAACATATAGAAATTCCACAATTGCTTTCATAGGTATTTAATAAAAGAATAATATTTAGATCATTATAAGTACGTTTGTCTAAATCATACCAATTAGTTAAAGAAAATTGTGTACATCACTTACCTTGATGTGTAACTTTTGATTGAAAGTGTTTTCCAAACCTTATTCCTGGACTACTTTTGTTTCTTCTTTAGAATGTCAATACCTTGACTACTTTTTTGTTTTTTTTTTCTCTTTTCTTTTGCTTCCTGACGTTTTGGGAAGATGGCTAATGGCTTTTTATAGTGGTATTTCTTTTTAATTTTTATTTTTATTATTATTTTTTCATGAAAATTGTGTCATTTGAATTACATAGGCAGCCACTTGTCGATTCCCTATCTTATTTCGTTGATTTATCTTATTTTATTTTATTTAGTTTATGGCTTGAATAATCGTTTTTGGGTGAATAATCATTTTTTTGGTGATGACTAATCAAGTTAATAAATCAAGTTAATAATGACTTAGTTTGGAAAAAATTTCAAGCTCACACGTATTACTTAGTCATCTCCCGTAATTATACATTGAATTAGTTGTCTCCAGTAATTATACATTCAAGACTCTCCTATGACTAGTATATATACACATGGGAATTTTGATGATATTTCCACTCATTAAAATATCACATGTTCTTGAAATACTTTTGTAAAATACACAAATTTTTCATTTTAATTTTATTTTGACTCCTAACTTTGTATATTCTTTTATGATAGATTTTAAGATTTGTAAGTATAAATCGTATATAATTGATTATGGCATATATATCTTAAGTTCAAGATGCCTAAATTTTAATTTATTGTAATGAATTTCAAATGTTTTCTTAATAGTATTATTATGACGTGTATATATATATTTATTTTTGATGGGTCATTACAGAAAATCCTAAGGAAATTAAAAAATAAAAAATGGAAACTACATAAAAAAATCATTCAAATGATACCAATCTTATAAAAAATGAATACTCTCAATAGCTAATAAAATTTTATAAAATGAAACAAAAATATAACATTTCTTAATATTAAATCTTAAAACTCTTATATAATAAGAACTTATCAATGGGAGAAATTTGTATTTATTTTATATATTTAAAATTCTGATATAATAAGAACTTATAAAAAGGTGTAACAAGTTGTCCCAAAAAAAAGAAGCTAGTGCAGTGGTTAGACTTTTGATGTTTAACTTAAGAATTTGGGTTCGATTCTTCTCTTATTTAATTTTTCAAATTAAAAGGGGGGAAAAATAGACTTGTCGGGTCGCCTCGGCGCATACCTATCCCCGCCTCGTTAGTTAATACCCACCCCATACCCGTGGGCGACGGTTTTGGAGTGTAAATTACCATCCCTAACGAATACCATTATTTTTTTGTTTTGGATCTTTCACATCATTTCCGCAGGAGATCTATACCCTTTTTTATCTTTTGAGAAAAAGCTTCATTATCTTCATAATGAAAATTAGTTCGCTAACGAGAGTTTACCTATGCATTTGTAGTACACACAACAAACGTGATGCCATAACTAAAAACTCATGATGAGAATTTTGTGAAGTTATATAGTGTTTGATTAGAGGGTGGAAATTATTTTCCTATCTATCACCTGGAAATACATTTTCTTTAATTTCGAGGAAAATCTCTATTTTTTGACTTAATATGAAAAATATTTTTTTATGAAAAATGAAATTGTATTTGATTTGTGAGCGAAAAATTTGATAAAACATAATATTTTCTCTTGGAAATAATCTCCAATTGAAACTGAAAACAAAGAAAAGAAAAGAAGAATTTGAAATTTGATGCCAGAAAATGCCAGTGGAAAACCATCTTTTTTTTTTTTAAACTAGAAGGGTAGGAAAAATAATTTTGTGGCTGTTTGATTCTCATTATTTTCATTAACTGAGAAAGATAAATTATAATGAAGTGAAATTATAACGTTTGAAATTTATAGTTATAAATGAACATTTTTTAAATCAGTGAATAAATATGTAATATGTGATATTATATTTTATTTTGAAAAAGAGAATCAAATACTTTTATTGTCTGAATTGAATTGCAGCAGTCGTCCACCATCCATCCATCCATCCATCCATCCTCACTGTTACCCACAAATCCAACCCTAGTGGCACGACGCACAGGAAAAAGCCTTCAAAGTTCAAACTCAAAACACTACTCACTCATCCCTCTTTCTCATTAAAAAAAGTAGGGGAAGAAAATACCATCATTTTGAGAAAGGAGTAAAGCGAAAACCAAATCCCAGTTGTAGGGTTCTCTTAAAAAGAAAATCCAAGCCTAGCTCCACATTACTCAACCCCCCCTCCAAAAAAAAAAAAAAAACTCGGTTAAATCTTATCTACTAGTATACACGATCGGAGAAGAGACCCCCGTAGTTCCTCAGTCACCAACTTGACGATCAAGGTCCTGTCACTGAAGATCTTCGCATTCATCCTATATAGGTCAGCTTCGATTTTGTACGATCGCCTTTCACCCCCCGCGGTTTCTTTTGCTCTGGGGTTTTTAGTTGCTCTATTCTCCAAGCTTTCTTTTCTGTCCATTTATTGAGTTTTGTGTTTAATCTATAACTGGATTCTTAAGACATTGGTTTGAAATTACCAATTTTGTTCGTCAAATGATCAGATCTGAGCGTACTTTGATTTTGAATTTGGATGTAGATTTTGCGTTTCTGTTTTAGTTCAATTCGGGATGGATTCTAATATTCAGTGCTAAACTTAACTGGGATCTGATATGTTTAGAATATCAGGGAATGAGGGAACATACGTGAAAGAAGCTTAAAAAAAAAAATTGGTTCTTTTTGGATGTGGATTTTGCAATACTGTTCTAGTTCAATTCGGGATGCATTCTTATAAATTCACAATTCTGAAGTACGATCTGCGGTCTGCTAGTGTCACTTTATATGGAAGTGTCTTGTGGTAGTCTTGCTATTTGTCCACTTCCGGCAAACGTATTTGTAGGTTAGGTTATTTTGGAGAATTCTTTACTGAATGCAGGTTGCGGGGCTTAAGTATTTTGGTGCTAAATTTAATTGTGATCTTATATATTTAGAGTATCAGGAAATGAGGGAACATGCATGAAAGAAGCTCAAAGCTCAATAAAAGATAGAGTCTTTTGGGTTAAGCAAAAATGAAGTCTGACACACCTCTGGACTATGCTGTTTTCCAGCTTTCGCCTAAACGCTCCCGGTAATGACATTTAACTGATACCACTTGGATGTTATTTTCAAAATAAGTGCCTCAATAATTGTAATCTTAATTGTTAATCCTCGATGCTATTGGGACAGATGTGAATTGTTTATTTCCAGCAATGGGAACATGGAGAAACTGGCGTCGGGACTGGTTAAACCATTTGTGGCACATTTAAAGGTCGTGAAGGAACAAATCGCTTCTGATACTTGGTCAGTGAAGCTTGAAGCTGGAATACAACCAAATACCAAAACATGGTTCACAAGGGGAACACTGGAGAGGTAGCCCCTCTTGCAGCTTAGAGCTTCTCCAATGCAACAGTGTGCACATGTAGCAAAAGAAATAGATGAAATCCGATAAAAAATCTCCAATGCAACAATGTGCACATGTAGCGAAATAAATAGATGAAATCCGATAAAAAATCTCCAATGCAACAATGTGCATGGTGCTCATGTGTCAAATTATTATTAGTTAATTAGAATTGAGAAAGAGAGAAACATATTGATTGGAGGGAGTGAATTAAATTAATGGTCTTGACAATGTCTAGAAGTAGACATTTCCCTTCAAAATGTCAAATATTTAATGTGCCACATGTGCATCTTTTTTGCAGTTTGTCAAAAGACACCCTTTTGACATTGTTGCATTGGAGATGCTCTTACTAAAAAAAATTATATGGAAGAACCCATATTTTAACATAACTGGGGATTCTTTTATTCAGGTTTGTACGGTTTGTAAGCATGCCTGAAGTTTTGGAATTGGTTAACAATTTTGATGCTGAGATGTCTCAATTAGAAGCTGCCCGAAAAATATATGCAGAGGTATTATTTATTTATTTTTTTCATCTGTAGATGTTTAATTGGTATTGCTTTGACTGCAATGTGCGCTGATATGCTCTCCATCAATTCCAGGAAAGAGGAGATCAGCTTTCAGGTACAGGCTTGTCTGCTTTTCACTGTACTTTATCAGTTTAATATTGTGTTTAACATTTGCCCTTACAATAGAATCATAGCGAAGAATCATTATCATGCCTTCAAATCAGTAATGGTGTTTAACATAAATTTTTATCTATGATATTTTTTTCTTTTTTGTGTAATCTTTCATAATGAAGATCCAGTAACTATGGATCTTAAAAGGAGATGAAACACACCATTGACCATGGCTGGCATAAATTTTGTTGGGGACCAAGTGTAACTACATATTTTTCGTTTTCCTTTGTTATTTAATACTGAGAAAACAAAAAATTTTACCCCAAATTTTTACATTCTAATTGAAACAAACCTATGTCTGTTAGGGAGGTAATAAAATCTTTGTGACCTGAAGTCCTAAACCATGAAGACACTGTTTGAATATTATTTCATCTTGAGATGAATTTTGCCATTATTGGTGGGTGGATTATATTGTTATTTCTCAGGCTTACTTGATCTGTGAATTGCTCCAGGCGCGGGTAAAACTGGTGTGACAAATTCAGCTGATATGACAAAGTATTACCTCTTGTCTCTCTCATTCATATAGCACCGTTCTGAATTTAACTGCTGTTAAAACTGTGAGTTGGTTACTCAGATTATATTTTTGTTTCGTGCTTAACTGATATGCTTCTTTTCTGATGCTGGTGATTTATGCTACAATGTGTTTCCAATTCACCTCAGATGGTTGTCAGTTGTAATTTATTAAGGCAGACATATGCTTCATGTATATACTTAATGCTGTGTTATTATGCAGTGTTGGGGGGTTAAGGTTTATTTTTTATTTTTCTTTTGGTAATTTGATTTCTTTGCTGAGGTGGGTCCTTGCCGGAAAATTTGAGTCCAATCCGGTAATGAAATTCTAGACTTCTAGGTTTTGAAGGTGCAAGACAATTAAAATTGCTTAAAGGTCATGAATGAATGGTTGCCCTAAACCTGGGATCGAGCATGTTTTCCTGTGCACTTTCTCTTAATTTAACCGGATTCTGGTTTTCTTGAGTTGCAAAACATTTCTGTGCTTTTCTTTATGTAATATGTTTAAAGCCCTCAAGAAACATCATCATCTCTTTCCTTTTCTCTTCCCTTCAAGAGCTGTGTCCTGATTCTTGCTTTGTCTCACTAATATAGGAAGGAACTACTTAGAGCCATTGATGTACGGCTTGTCACAGTTCAACAGGACTTGACAACAGCTTGTGCTCGTGCTTCCTCCGCCGGTTTCAATGGTGACACAGTCTCCGAGCTACAAATGTTTGCAGAATTTTTTGGTGGCCATCGCCTAAGGTAAGAACTCTTAAAGTTTTATTGTTTCTCATAAATTCAGCTGCAACTCTCTCCCTTCGTGCGTGTGTTTAACATGTTTGCTTCAAGGCACACTTGTGCATGAGTCCAAATCATATAACACATGCTCAAATTGATCTCCTAATTGTGTTGGTTAAGTGGCAAGAGAACCTGTGGATATTCCATTGTTGGATCAGTCTGCCTCCTGTGATTTTTATACTTTGAAATTAGTTGAGTTTCATTTGGATGATTTGAAGGTACACTTGGTTGTCATTAATCTTGCATGTCTCTAACATGAGTCAGAAAGAGGAAAGAAATGAAAAATCAAATCAAATTTGCATGTAAAATATTGACATTGCTTGCCAAAGTCGCTGAAAAAAATCTCTCTATACTGTGTGAAAGCAAGAGAAACAGAAAATAGAGAGGGAAGCATTTTCCTATTCCTGACAAATAAAACTGCCTGTCAAAAATGAGCATCTGTAGTTTCAGAAACTAAGACTAATACTCTTGTTTTTTCAGTGAAGAGTGCAGCAGATACATATCTTTGTGCGAGAGACGGGCAGATTTAATCAGTCCATGGAGGTGTCGCACACAGAATGGGGCTGTCCGGTCTTCATATGGGTCAGACATGTCCATTGATGAGGAACCGTCCTCTCCTCAGTCCTCAGGGCTCCCCCCAACTCAGACCCGATGTCAAGAAAATCCCTCCATGAGCCAGCAGCGCAATCCATCTTCTCAATCCTTCCCCACACAATGTGCTTCCAGCCGCGAATCCAGTATCGAAATAGATGACTCAAATAAACAGAGTGATTCTGTTGTTGAAGTGAAGAAAGAAGAGAGTTCTTGTTCTGATCAGACTGAATCGACTCACACTGGTCAGCATGTGAGACGACTCAGCGTGCAGGACCGGATAAGCCTGTTCGAGAACAAACAGAAGGAAACTTCTGCGAGTGGTGGGAAGCCTGTGCTCCGGAAATCGGTGGAGCTCCGGAGGCTATCATCTGATGTGTCGTCTGCCCCAGCAACTGTAGAAAAGGCTGTGTTGAGGAGATGGAGTGGTGCAAGTGACATGAGTATTGATTTGAGTGCTGAGAAGGACGCTGCGAGTCCATTGTGCACCCCTTCCTCTGCATCAGGCTTGGTGTCCAAATCTGAAGATAGAAAGGCTTTAAGTTCGGATGATACAGTGTCAAGTTCTGTCAAGACGGAGTCAGGAATTATTTCTGGTGCAGCTTTTGGTCAGGTTGGTAATATTGGGTTTAAAGATGCCTCTTTTAGTAAGCATAAAGATGGTGCTGAATCTAGCATGTCAAGTTCTATTTTGAATACTGCTGGGTTTGATAGTTGGAAAGATCAAATGCACGTGAAGACTCAAACAAAGTCATTTTCTGTTAGGTCTGAGGATCAAGAAGATCCAGAAGAGTTCAGGTCTTTCCCTGATATTAGAAACAAGGCTGTTAGTGGGTCTGGAGATCAAGGGAAATTAAAGGGTGGTTCTCTGAATGGTGGAGAGCTTGGAGTGTAAAAGGGAGAGTAGTGTCTGAGCCACAAGCTCCTAATCATCAGGTTGCTGTTCGAACACAGATTCATACTTCCGGTAGCAAAGATGGTGCACAGGTAATTTCAAACTGGAAGGTACAATCTGAACCAAGAGACCAGTTTGCTGCCCCATCATTTACAAAGGCTACTCCAAAAACAGTGGGAGACTCTGGGCAGTTTGAAGGTGTCGCTGGCTCAAAAATTAGAGAAGCTTTTGCTGCTCACTATAAAGGGACTGAACGGAGTTCGTTGTCTTTTCAGTCCAGTGGAAGACCTGTAGGGGACACGATGGAAGTCGAAAAGAAAGAGTTACCTTCTTCTGAGAAGATATCTAGCAGTTTTGCGTCGAAGGTTGAAGATTCTGGACACCAGAAAATGAAATTTCAGAGACAAATTTCAGCACCTGAAGAGTGCAAGAAGGCACTCCCTCGGAGAGCTAAAAGCAATTCCATTCACGGAAATAGTAGAACACTATTCTCTGGTAAGTTGACAGTGGAAGCTCATGATGGTTCTGACTCATTATCAACCCCAAACTCAGAGCAAATGCAGAAGCTAAGGCTAAAAGGGAACCGGGAACTGAATGATGAATTGACAATTAAAGCAAATGAGCTTGAAAAGCTCTTTGCTGAGCTACAATTTCCGGGAGATCAGTCCAATTCTTCCCGTAGAGGCAGGCCAGCTAATGTCCAAGGCGAGCCAGCTGCAAACATATCCTATAGAAAATCAGTTGCAGATATGACTCCCCAGTTGTCTGATAATTACCTGTCAAGTGAACCCACTGGAACCTCCAACAACACAATAAAGTTCAGTGCTTCTGCACTGATGACAATGGTTGAAGATCAGAAGCATGGTGATGTTAAGCTTGGTTTTTCAGAAGGCTCTCGAGGGAAACTTTATGATATGTATATGCTGAAAAGGGATGCCAAACTACGGGAACAATGGAGCTCGAATAGAGCAGAGAAAGAAGCCACGCTGAGGAGTATGCAGGATAGCTTTGATCGAAGTAGAGCTGAGATGAAGGCCAAGTTTTCATCTTCTGCTAATGGACAGGATTCAATTTCCTCTGCTGGTAGGCGAACTGATAGACTCAGATCCTTCAGTGGCAGATCAATCATGAAAAGGGAGCAGGTAGATTTGTAGTTGTGTTCTAGACATATATCCAATACGATTGGAAGCATTGATATACGTAATGTTATGTTATGTTATGTTAGGAGTTTACCGGAGTTCCTCATCTGTGATTTTAACCGACCGTGTAACAGTTTCATTTTGACAGAAATATATAGATTTTGGTGATAGTGAAGAAGATGAAGACACACCAGAGTTTCCAGAGCACAATCCGTATCATGAAGATGGCACTTCGATTGAGACCTCTTTTGGAGATGGTGTCTCCAAGAATGCCTCTAGCAAGAAGCTTTTACCTACTAAAAGTTCGTCTACTTCTATTTCACGCAGCTCTGCTTCACGTTCTGCTACCAAAAGTTCAATTCTCAGTTCTGGGAAGAGAAGAATGCAATCTGAAAATCCACTTGTGCAGTCTGTCCCTAACTTCTTTGACATGAGAAGGGAATATACCAAGCCTTCTTCAGCAGCCGGTAAGACAACTCGACCACAACCTAGAAACTATACTCGTAGCAAGAGCACAAGTGAAGAAGCACCATTTGTCAAGGACAAGTCATGCCGATCTCAGTCACTGAGGAAAAGCTCTGCAAATTCCGGTGAGGTTAGGGAGATAACTCTTCAGGACTCTGATGATGCAGTTTTGACACCGCTAAAATTTGATAAGGAAGTTCCAGAGAATTTTGAAACGAATTCCTATCTTAACAAAGGTAGTCCTGCAGATTTTATTGATGCACCGTGTATTACAATGCACAATGAAGGGGAAAACAATATCTTGTTCTCTGGGGCAGACTTCATGGTGAATACAATTAAGGGTAAAGAGGAAGAATTTGACACAATTGACTCTGAAGGTCATAAGAAACTGGACAACGGAAAACTAGGACTGGGCCTGGAATCTGACAAGTTGATGAATTCAGGATCAGAAAATGGTGATGTTGAGAGATCCACATCTCAAATGGACCACACTTTAGGTGCCGAATTACCCACTTTAGTGCAAGATTGGACAATAGAAAGCCTCCCTTCATGGAACTCGCGTACTCAACACCCCTTTTCTTATCCAAATGAGATATCAGATATTGATGCCTCAGTGGACTCACCAGTCGGTAGCCCTGCCTCATGGAATTCCAATTCTCTTAGTCAAATAGAGAACGATGCAGCTCAAATGAGGAAGAAATGGGGAATGGCTCAGAAGCCAATGTGGGCAGCCAATTCCTCTAATAACATATCACGTAAGGATATGGCAAAAGGATTTAAGCGGTTGTTGAAATTTGGAAGGAAGAACCGTGGCTCGGAGAGTTTGGTAGACTGGATATCCGCAACCACATCTGAAGGAGATGATGATACCGAGGATGGGCGTGATCCTGCCAACCGGTCATCAGATGACCTTAGAAAGTCAAGAATGGGATTTACTCAAGGGAAACCATCTGACGATAGCTTCACGGAAAGTGAGATTTTGAGTGAACAAGGTGAGTTGATCATACGTTATTGATTGACTTTCCATTTTTTTTTTGTTACACGGTTTATTGCGTACTATGCCATATTCACATATTTTGCGAAACAATATGAACTAGAAAGAGAATTTTATTGATGGGGAGTTAATAAGAGTTTCATTCATAATAATTTCTTAATATTAGAACGAGTTTAATCCAATTAGTAAGTAAATAACTTCAAAAGAAAGGTAAAATACTAGACTATTTTGCTAAAATAAGAACTCCAACTTGGAAAATACTCATAAAAAACATATCTAAGATGATCCTCATCACTTGTTTCATTTTCTTTTTGATTTCAAAAGAAGCTCTTGGATGCTTTCTGGTGTCACATGTCATGTGATGAGTTACGATCCTGAATTTCCGGTCTAAAACACTTCTCTCACTTTCAACTTTATATTTCTAGAATAAAAGTCAATAACGTGGATAGAATGTCGGTGAAGAAGTCTAATGACATTCACTGCCGTTAGAAGAATCGAGAATGTTGGACAAATCTGCCGAATGGCATGCGGTAATTGCCTAATAATTGAAAAACCATTAAAAGTCACCAGACTTGTATTCCTTGATGTTAAAATTTAATTTAAAGATATTGTGATGCTGCTTATTATGTTGCTCTCATGTTTATGTACATGCTTAATGATTCCTGCCACAATACGGATAAAAATTCATGCGCTATGTGCAGTCAAGTCTGAGTCCTAAGGGTTCATTTAGTGGTTTTGAACAAGTTAGTCTCGTGCTGGTATCATAGTTCTCCAATTCTTTCCGTCTATCAGTTGTCTTGCATTTTTTTGGAATATTTATGGATTTTTCTTCTTACAGTTCAATCTTCACACAGTTCAATTGCAGCACCTCAGGCTAACTTTAAAATAAGGGAGGATCATATATCTATAAGCTCAACTAAAGGTGACTTGAGATGCTTATTCTACCCTAGCACGCTGACCATTATAAGAGAAAAAAGAGCCTTGTTGCTTTGTAATGGGCTGCAGCAAACTGATTATTGTCTGGTTGATTCATTCGTTCTGCATGGTGACAACTTAATATCTAGGGAGATTCTGATTGTTTTCTGCTCGTCTTGATTTTGCAGCTCCTAGGTCATTTTTCTCATTAACGACGTTCCGGGGCAAGGGAGGTGATCCGAGGCCTAGACAGAGCTCTTCTGGAGAAATGCCATTGTTGAAATTCTTGTGAATTGTTGACTTGAGAGGATTATAAACATGATATACGACAGTAGAAGATGCACGCGTATTCTGTAAATCATTAAGGACTGGCTGTGATCTTCCTGGGATTCCACTTCTAGCTATTTCTCTGTATAAAAAGCAAAACATGTAAATCAATTGAGTCGACACTTGTAATTGGCGGAACAGCAATATGATATGATTTTGGTAGTTAAAACTCTCTCTCTCCCTCTCTCTCTCTCTCTCTGTGAACTCTATTAATTTTTTTGCCGAATGACGTTTAGAAAAATACTGGCTGTTCTGATTCGTTGATTGCCTACTCAATTGTCACATGTGCGCCTTACGAATGACGTTTAGAAAAATACTGGCTGTTCTGATTCGTTGATTGCCTACGCAATTGTCACATGTGCGTAAGACGCTTCAGTCCGATCATAAAACGGAGATTCAGGTTTTGGTTACCCCCTAGTTTCTTTTAACTATTTTTTTTGGGGGTAAATTTTTACAAAAAGTAATAATTCAGGTTTTGGTAGCCACTGATAACCACTAGTAGTTCCTTTTAACTATTTTTTTTTGGGGGGTAAATTTTACAAAAGCTCTCCAATCTTTACAAAAAGTAATAATCTAAGCATGTACATAACCTTTTAAAAATAAATACAAAAGGTCTTTACATACCATTTTTGTCAATTTTCGTTTACCCTTTATTTAAATTTAACAAATAAGAACACAATTTTTAATTATTTATTTTGTTCTCTCTACCACTCTTTCTTTCACACACTTATACATATACATTTGCGTATCGTTTTTTTATTCACTCACTTAATACAAGTTATACATACATATTGATTAATATATTATTTTTTCTATTCACTTACCTAACACTAATACTACTAGTGAATTCTTTGAAATTTAAACTTAAATAAGCAATGATAATTGAGATGTTAATATTCAAGTCATAAAAATTAGAACAAGTAAAACCGTATAAATTTTTTTTATGAAAAGAATTGAAAGTTTAAATTATTAGTAAATTTAAAAAGGGAAGCCCCCTTTTGTTTCCGCTACAACCCCTCTTATTCCAAGTTTTTGCATATTAAAGATAAATATCATTTTATTATTATTAAAAGCAACTTAAGTAGATGCTTCATCCTTTCAAACCCCTAAAAAAGCTAGTGACAAGAATGGTGGTGGTACTTGGTGAAAGTTACTTTTTGTCAATTTTCATTTACCCTTTATTTAAATCTAACAAATAAGAACACAAATTTTAATTATTTATTTTGTTCTCTTTACCGCTCTCTCTTTCACACACTTATACATATACATCTGTGTATCGTTTTTTTATTCACTCACTTAATACAAGTTATACATACATATTGATTAATATATTATTTTTTCTGTTTACTTACCTAACACTAATACTACTAGTGAACTTTTTGAAATTTAAACTTAAATAAGCAATGATAATTGAGATGTTAATATTCAAGTCATAAAAATTAGAACAAATAAAAACATATGAATTTTTTTTATGAAAAGAATTGAAAGTTTAAATTATTAGTAAATTTAAAAAGAGAAGCCCCCTTTTGTTTTCGCTACAACCCCCTCTTATTCCAAGTTTTTGCATATGAAAGATAAATATCATTTTATTATTGTTAAAAGCAACTTAAGTAGAGGCCTCATCCTTTCAAACTCCCAAAAAACCTAGTGACAAGAATGGTGGTGGTACTTGGTGAAAGTTACTTTTTCTCAATTTTCATTTACCCTTTATTTAAATCTAACAAAAAAGAACACAAATTTTAATTATTTATTTTGTTCTCTCTACCGCTCTCTCTTTCACACATTTATACATATACATCTGTGTATCGTTTTTTTATTCACTCACTTAATACAAGTTATACATACATATTGATTAATATATTATTTTTTCCATTCACTTACCTAACACTAATATTACTAGTGAACTCTTTGAAATTTAAACTTAAATAAGCAATGATAATTGAGATGGTAATATTCAAGTCATAAAAATTAGAACAAGTAAAAACGTATGAATTTTTTTTATGAAAAGAATTGAAAGTTTAAATTATTAGTAAATTTAAAAAGGGAAGCCTCCTTTTGTTTCCGCTACAACCCCTCTTATTCCAAGTTTTTGCATATGAAAGATAAATATCATTTTATTATTGTTAAAAGCAACTTAAATAGATGTCTCATCCTTTCAAACTCCCAAAAAACCTAGTGACAAGAATGGTGGTGGTACTTGGTGAAAGTTATGAGTAACTAATTAGAGAAAGCAATATATTTCCTCATTCTTTTATTTAAATCTTTTGAATTTTTTAAAAAGTTTTTGTACTAATTTTCTTTTATTCCATACAACAAGGGTAAAATAGTCATTTTACAAGCATATAAATGTGAACCTTTTAGAGAAGTTGGGGACCTTTTGTTAAATTTATCCCAACTTTTTATATTGTGGTGTTAGAGTATTCACATTGGTGGTATTAAATTTAACTATCCACATAAATAAAAAAATACATTTTAAATTATTGTTAAATACCATGTATACAAATTAAATTTATTGAATGTGTTAAACAAAATCACTAAAATCTACTAAACTCTAAATAGGCTCTATTATTTTCAAAAGGGTTGGTCAATCTTATATTAAATAAATAAAAATTTTTTTATCAAAAACATTAAATTATAACAAAGTTGTTAAAATTGTCGTTATTTAACAACAAATTTAACAATCAACCAAAAAGAATTCTATTAGCAACTTTTTTAACATCACAAATGTAGATAACTTTTTTGAATTGTTAACTAACTTCATTAACAACCTAATTTAACACTACTAATGTAAATACTCATACTTAAAACTTTTTATACTATGTGGGCCACAAAGCAAGAAGCCGCGTCTCCAGCCAAAATACTCTCATGTAATGGTTCACCAAAATACGCTCATTTACTGTCACACGCTTTATATTGATCATGATTTTTCGTTTTACTTTCAATTGAATGAATTTGGAGTTTCCAGGATAGGCAAACCGAGTCTCGATCCAAGTTTAATACAGACTAATGTTAAAATCATCCCAGTTCGCATAATACAGCATCAGAAAAAGAGAGAAAATAATAATAATAATAATAATAATAATAATAATAATAATAATATGGAGTAAGATTGTACCAAAGGTTGCATGTATCGTCTCTAGGCAGGCAGGATCGTTTCTGTCAATACTCTCTAAAAGTGAGATTCAGACGGCCAGGTCTCAAGTTTGTTTCCACCAAGAGAGACTTGGGAGCAGTGTCTGGAATCACGCGACTAACACCATGAAAAATATGCCTTGATTTTCCACCAAAAACTAACACATCTCCGGATTCCAATACAATCTTCTCGGCTTTCTCAATGTCCCTCTGTTCTCCGTATAAAAATTCCGCAGAGTCACCAAGAGACAAGGAAACCACCGGAAGTCCTTTGCCTAAACTTTCTTGGCTTTCATCTTTATCCTGTATGCAAACGATTTCAAAACAAATGGCCTAAGACCAAAGAAATTCAATCTGAATTATATGATTACATATGTTTCAGATTCCATCAGGTTTCCACATTTAAATTACAGTATCAACTTTACAAATAATACGTGGTTGAAATTGATGGAAACTATAAAAGTGGATTTGTTTTCCACTAAAATTATAAATTCAATTTCAAAGAGACAACTGCATTTTACTATATCAATGTGGGGTTAAAATATATAAGTAAAATTTACAAACCTGATGGAGACCAAGACGGCCACTGTGGGGGTAAAAATTGACAATGCAGATGTTTGGTGACATTGACGGAAGAATATCTTTCACATTTCTTCCTTTAGTAACTGATTCTAAATGAGCATGAGCGTCGTGCATTGCTCTTTTGACCAACTGCTGAAACTCAACTGGAATAGGAGGAGGTTTAGCTCCATCAGTGGGCCTTTCATCACTGTACATACTAGTCAGAGGGTCCCAATTTTTACCAAGGCACATCATCTTCAAATGTAGTTTTGCCCCGTCCTGATAACAGGGTTGGTAGAAACCCCCAGGTCCCTGACCAAGACCTCTCAGGCCTTTGTCACTTCGACCTTGACAAAAACAAACAACATCACGTCATTTTTTACTCAAAACTCAAGGTACAAAGCATGCACATTCTATACTCAGTATATCACCTTCATACTTTCATCCAAATCCAATCAAAAGTAAAACTATAAATCAACTTGATCCAAAGCAGGAGAAACAACATTTCCTAGAGTCATTGAAAAATACACTGAATTTCTTTTACCATTCTTTACTGGAGAAAGCAGGAGGAAAATCGAAGTTGGAGATCAAGGCAGATATTTCATATTACCCCCCTCCCCTAATCTTCATGAATATAATATCCATTCAAAGATATATAAAAGGATAACTTTTAACAAACACAAGAAAAGACGTGTAACAACCAGCCAGTGCCATGGTCCGCCCAGATTCGGCCTGTTGTGTCCACATGGTCCATGCAGGAACTTGCGTATTTCCCTTGGAGGCTGCGCTCTAGCAAATATTTCTAACACGTCTCCAAGATTCATACTCTTGACCTCTCCATCTCTCCTCATATGAGAGGCTAGATGAAAATCCTCGTACAAACTGAGAATGCGCATGGATCATGCTACGGTAAGCAGGCAGAATCTGAGACCGAGTGGATCGTGGCCGGTGGATGGTCATTACAACATGTCTCCAAGATATAGAGGCGCGGAGTTTTACTTATGGAGAATAAGATAATAAGGTATCGAGATCCCCGTGAAACAAAAAAAAAAAAAAGTTTCTAGATAAATATGATAAAAGAGCAAGCTGTAAGCAATAAGATAAAAGAGCAAGCTGTAAGCGAGGAAAAAGACCAAGAGAAGAAAGAGAGAGGGGAATATTTGTTCCTGGCTTATGTAAAGAAAGCAATAATATGGGACTGCGCCGCCAACTAAAAACAGAATTTTTTTGCTAGATAAGTTGCATATCCCACATTAAACTGTAGACTAATGCCACAAACAGTAAACAGAGTCTAAAGTATGGTCATTCTTTTATGAATCCAACAGTAAAAAACAAAGCATATACATTATTTTACCTGCTCCATTAAGGGAAGGTAACCCTTCAAGAGAACCATGCCAGGCCTTAACACCTTAAGCTTTTCTCCTATTTGGCGTTTCAATTCATTCCTTTTCTCTTTATTCTTCAAATGTAGAGGAGTTTTCAGCTTGACAGCGTTCCCATTTTTTTCCACACAAATATCAAAGGAAAATTCTTTCTGCAGGCTATCAGCATCGTCAGATCTGTCACCACTAGCAGTGTTCTCAGCAAAACTGGTCCTGCATTGGATTTCCTGTTGGAAATAACCATCTTTGCAACCAGAGACACAAATTTGAGAATGCCCTCTCTCATCGGCAAGAGAAGTGCAAGTAAGGTGTGGTGAATTATCAGATCGGAAGAGCACACGTGTATCCCACAACTCTTCTTGTTGAGTTCTCCCTTCATTCAGACAAGTATCCATGTTGAGTGTAGAGCCAACCACAGATGTGAACTCCTCTTTTTTTGGGCTAAAATCTTCACCTGTTCTGTTAAACACTAATTTAGGACTTTTAATACCGGATGTAATATTTCTGACTGCAGGGGAAGAACCTGACACGCATACTGGCATGATTTCTGGACTTTCTCTTCCTAACTGCAACGATTTTCCACGTTCCCATGAAGCATTGTGGGAATAACCACCAGCTGGCTGTAGATTGCAGAGAAAAAGGTTACTATCACAAGCATAGCATCAGTCATTGCCCTTTCTAAACTTCTACTGAGTTAGAAGATTATATGAGAGGTGTAAGAGCATCTCCAATGGATTCTTTAGATGCAAAATGCTTTTTATTTTTAAAGAATCAAGCATTACAATTGAGCTCCAATAGACTCTTCATTTTAACATTTTGAAATAGAGTATGTTTGACTCTCCAAATTTGGAGAGCCAAAACTCACTCTCTATTATTTAAAGTTCACAAATTCCAATACTTTTTTCTTGATTCAACCGCTATTAATCTTATTTGTAAAAAAAAAATTAAAATAATAAATAGTGATTAAAAATAAAACAAAATATCACAATGACTGTTTCTTGATACAAGCAAAATAAATAGTACAAATAAAGAGTTTGTTGGAGTGGATTAAAACCTTTGCTCTGTAAATTAAGAGATGCCCTCTATAATGTGAAAAATGCTATTTATAAAGAGGCTGCTGGAGATGCTCTAACCTGGTAGTGTTTTCAAAAGTTGCCATTCAAGACAATAAAGCAAGTCAGGATCTATTTAGAGACAAAGCCACAAAGACTGCAAAACTCTCTTCAGAATCATTAAAAAGATCAAGACAAGGAAGATTTGTTGCCAATTATTTGAGCATCATTCATTTTCAAGTGTATTATTATGTTGGTAGCCAGTGATTGTAAAAAAGAATAGCATAGGCAACATCAAAATCAAATATTTTTCCAGATGACAAACAAGGCATCTGAACCAGGAAAAAAAATTCCGAAGCTATTTAACATTATTCAAATAAATGTAATTAGCATAATTCAAATACCAGAGATCACTACGGGACAACTATATAGCCGTGCAATTTTCTTATTCCCTAAGATTTTTACGAAAAGTTAATAAAAATTGCTAGAACTTATGAATGCTCAAAGAAAGGTCGGCTTTCTCTCAAGGTTCTGTGTCAGTACACCCAAATAATTCAATCTTTGCTGAAGTAAGGAAAAAGTTCAAATCAATTCCGCTCAACAACTCCAAATTGCCTTGGATGGTACATGAATAGTTTAATGTAAAACCTAATAAGAAAATAATAAGAATATTAGAATTACAGAGCCACGACGATTGGCAGACGGCGATGATCGTCCTCTCTGGCTGTGGTACCGACCACTGCGACCGCGATACATCGTTTAATGACACAACGGTATGCAGCAGATCAAATCTTCGGCAGCATATTGAATTCCAAGTATAAAGGCATTCCTTCTGTTTACTTTACAATGCACGCTTCTTGACAATCGACGCGCACCCGTATGACCTTTTTGTCTTTACAATGCACGCTTCTTCCTTTCCTCTCCAAATTTTTTAAAGAACCCACCACGCGGGGCTCAGGCTGGCATAAGCAGAAACTATTGGTAACACCAATGCGATGTACGGAAAAAACGTTGGCTGATTAAAGACAACATAATAATAATAATAATAATAATTAATCTGAACTAAAATTAGACAGATTTTGAGAATGAAAATTGTAAAGTGTTAATCGAAGAAAAGTAGTATCGTTCTGTTACAAACTTCCCCTATTTATAGGAGAAAAGAGAGGGAAAAATATGTTACAAAGAGGAAAAGTGCTATTTGCACATATAAAGTGTACAACTTTTGTACACACCTCTATAAATTTGTTTACACCCCACAAAAGTTATGGTTTCAAAGATAATGGAATAAAAGACATTTAAGTAAATACAAAAGAGTGTGTACAAAAATTATACACTTTGTGTGTACAAATGTCATTTCTCTTATAGAGAGTCTATGGACAACCTATATTGGTCATACCAAGCGGCTCCTATAGTGAGTGTTGAGATCGTTTGAGTAACACGACCCCTTAAAAGCACCTTAGCGACCCTCAACTCTAACAAGTAGTAATGACGCGACCCTTTAACAGCACCTTAGCGACCACCTTCAGTTCTAACGAGTAGTAAATTAGCAATTGTCATGATGGTAACTCATTAAATGATATCTCTTTAACTGAACCAATGTGAGTGACTCCATTCTTGACAGTGGCCTTAGTGATCCCTTCATTAATCTGATCACCATCCTATATCATCAATAATAACTAGAATTCTCACATGAGCATTGTACAAGATTTAAAAGTAATAATAACCGTAGTAATTCTAAGGAGACATATTTATCTAGTATAAAAAGTAATATGCTTAGTTGTCAACCATATATTGGATGTTTGTGGGCCTTCAAATTCACTACTTGCGTATAAACAATCAGGGCGGAGTCAGGTTCTTGATTCAGTGTGGTCGCTATTCCAAGTCTGTAGTTTGCTAATATAATTTTCTTCTTGTTACTTACATTTTAATGATTTAAGTGATAATTTGATTTGTTGACATAATTAATTATTCTCAAAAATTATTTATTTATTTTTTTGAAAGGATATTCTCAAAATTTATTAATTAATCATAAAATGAGAAAATAACAAAAATTTTAAATCTCATATTTTTTTCAAAAGCAAATACAATAAAAAGTAAAGTGGACAACTAAAAGAGTAATCTAACCATATTTGAAGTACTTGTCTTGGCTAGGCAGCCAGCAATAGCAGCCCACTGTAGAATAGACGTCCAAATTCACCAACTTATCAATTAAAACAAAGCTAAACATGTCATTTCCCTTATAAAACCTTCTGCTTCTTCCCCACCCGATTTCTCTATCTTCCCCACTGAAACTCTGCATCCTTTTTTCTTGCTGCCATGGCGGTTGGGACGATGTAACCAGCAAAACACTAAAATTCTCCCCCAAAGTTCAGGGCGGTCAGGTGACCACACTCGTCCTACATTGGCTCCACCCCCTGTAAACAATCGATTCATGTTTGTCAACTAACAAAAATCAGTTATTCATATCATGTAAACATGTCTACCTAGAATTATTCTAATGACAAATGTCAATAAATTTTTATGCAAAAATTTAATAAATTATTAATACAGCCAATTGAGTTATATATTAACATTATGAGACATAAAGTTTTATAACTATTCTATCATATTTTAATTTATTTTTTGGTAACACTTTTTGTATCAGTTAATTCTTTTTTTTTTAAAACATCGTATATAGGAGAAGGGAGGGGAACTAATATCAGTTATTCATTTAAGATAAATATCTCTCTATAGAATTACCCTAATAACAAATGTCAATAAATTTTTATACAAAAATTTCATATAAATTATTAATACAGTTAGTTGAGTCATATTAGCATTATGAGGCATAAGTTTTTATAACCATTCTATTATATTTGAACTTTTTTGTCGGTAACACTTTTTGCACCAGTTAATTTTTTTTTCTTTTTTTTTGATACAGTAAGACCATATTTAAAACAAAAAATTTAAATTTTTATTCCATGAGAAATTATCAAAAAGTTTCAATTTATATTAATTATAAAATCGGCAAATTGGAGTACTATAATCTAAAAAAATCAAATTTGATTAGTATACTACAATAACCACATAAAAATTTCTTCAAAAATCATTAAAAATTGAAATTTACAATAAATTTACAGATTTTAGAAATTTATTCGTTCAAAGACATACTATACATGTGTTTTCGAATTATAAAGATTACTATTTATTTTATTTTTTTTGAAATAGAACACCCAATTAATTTCATCTTTGATTTGATAAGTGATAGATCCCTAATTCAAAAATGTTAGCTAAAGAAAATACCGTGAATTGATGATTAGATATGAGTTAATTAAGGGAAAAATGAATATCATTTAATAAATTAGTGTAACAATTTTAAAAAAAAAAGAGATAAAAAATACAAAAGAATAAATTAAATGATATCATCAGAAATCTTATAGAGTCAGAAATCTTACAGAGCTAGAAATCTTACAGAGCCAGAAAATGAGTGGAAAAAACCACACTTCTCTTATATATATATATGTATATATGTATAGATGGGGGTAAATAGATCATTACTTGACCAAAATAAGTAACATTGTAAAGAAACGAATACAATATCAAAAGTTAATTTCAATTTATTAGATCAGGATGTTAGTTTCATCATACATCATTCACTATTAATTTGTTAATTGGATTTAAGCAAAAGTAAAAATTTCTCCTCTGATACAATTGTTTCTCCACTTGTCTCTCCATTTTTTATCTTCAATAGAAATTATGATAATATTTAAGAAGGTTTTGGAGGTAAGATTTTGTTACAAAACCTCTCGAACATGTATCAATCTCCCATACACGCCATATTTAGAATCCACCTATGAGTCTCGAAAACCGCACGTCAATTCTTTCATGTGATGTGCATAGGAGAATGAACAAAACCTCTCAAAAGTTAATGAATACACCAACGGATGAAAAATAAGAGGAGAAATGAAAGAAATGTGAAACCTCATTCGGCCTCTTCTTACTCTTATCCTCTTTTTACTTCTCAGCCAAAGACCAAAAAATTCACACGTGTTCTAAAGCAAAACTTGGAATTACCAATTTCTTCTAGATATTTTAAGTTCAATCATCAAGATGAAAATTAATAAACTTGAAAGCCGAATCAATTGTATGTGGCATGATTAACCTTTATATCTATTTGCATTTTCATCCAACTTGAAAAAGTTTTTGATTAACAAAAGCCCGATGTAATGTAATGAAAATCTCAACATAATTGTTAAATATTTATTTAATTAACAAATATATGAGGAGTAAAATGTCATCTAAAAAGGTTTAAACTAGAAAAAATGTACTTTAGTTACACTTATATTAGTGAAGATAAATTGCAGAAAAACCAAAATGATAAAAATAAATTTTTTAAATTAGGTCCCGCAGGCAACCAAAATGATAAAATAAATTTTCTATTTTTTTTAATCAGATAAATAAGTTGACTCAAACTTATTTAATCACAGGAAAAAATTAAGATGATGGTACTGAATTAAATTAAATAAAATTATACTAACTTACTCAATAGACTTTGGGAATTACAGGTAAAGCATTGTGCATTGAGTTTTAATTTCTTTTTTATATAATAAAGGGGCTATAGGGAAGGGGTACATGTGTTTCGAACCCTATATCTCTCACTCAGAACATTAGCATCTAACTGTTATAACACATGTTTGAACCACTAGATTGAGCTTTTATTGGTAAATATAATTTTCCAACAATAAAAAAATGTTAACAAGTTATCAACAATGACAAAAATGCCAAGATCTTTTGTAGTCTAATGGCATCCATATTGAATCTTTACCTCCTTAGTCAATTGTTTGATTCTCCTCCTCTACAATCTCCTTGCAATGCTCAAAAAAATAGCACCACTTAAAATAAATTCTAAATAAATTAACAGCCTTATATTAAATGATATTACACTTTGATAAAACTAAATTCATTAAAGTGTGTCCATTTAATTAGTAAAATGAATTGAGGAAAGGTATCTAATTGGAATACTTGAATACAATCTAGGAAGATTTCCAGAAACGGCGAAAAGCAACTATGTATTAATGAAAATAGTAAGAAAAATTTATGTGTCCACATATAACAATAGTCAAAGCCCACATGGACAAATATACCCTTAAGGTACTTGGTTTCCATTAAGGAAACGTCCGTGTACACATCTTTTTGATTTGACAAAGTATATTTGCTCCGAAAAATGTGAAACTTTTTTCATAAGCCTTTGAAAATAAGAACAACCATTTTTATAAAGTTCAGAACAATTTCTTATAGAAAAAGATAACTGTAAATTGGGTTATATAATTCTTAGCAATAAGATATGCGTTAGTTACTATCGGAACCAATTCATGCTAGTCAATAAACGGTGGGTTATATGATTACTACAGTTGATGGCTAATATTTGGGGATGGATTTCCCACTAACATGTTTTCATGTCTTATTAATTCGTGACCTTTCTATCGTAATTGCTGATTTGCAAGTGAGTTGAGTTACAACTAATTTTCATTCCTACTGTTTCTCAAACTGTTTCTTTAGCTCCTTGTAAATATTTCCAGGCAAAACAGTGTTTCGAATAGATTCCAGTTACTGGGTTTGTAAACTCACATATTCCATAAAACTTCTCTTTTACCAGGCAGCAAAGGGAGTTTTGACACTTCAATAATATTGCGCTTGTTACTCAAGTAGTCTCAAGACACTTGTTAGGTTCTCTCCAGAATCAATTGCTTAATGTAATGTACTTAATACAATTTTCGGTTTTGATCCACTTTTGTTAGGTAGTGTTTATTTTATAGGGCATTCTTATGTTTGTTAACTTTTTGAGCATGTAGCTATGTAAGCCCAGTAACCACAAACAATTTTTACGACATCTAACGCTGATGCTTATCGCAATATGTACTGGCCATCAATTCTAGAATCAAACAATGCAAGTTCTAGTTCCAGACACATAGACCCTATAGTCTATACGTAATTTTACTGACTCTATATTCTAGATCATAGAGTATTGAACAGTATCAAATGACTTATTGCAAGTTGCGATTAAACGATTTTACTAAATCCCTAGTGATTTTTTTCCAAACTATATAGACAATTTTACCGCCACACAATCTAATTAGGTACGCAATTTTGTAACAAATTCAAATGCTTAGTGGTTTGAACTTAAACTAGCAAATTCAAAAGATAATTAGATGATGCCCTTAAGTAGTAAAATAATCATATAAAAAAATGTCATGCTCTCAATACCATTGAGAGCCTATACCTAATCGTTGATGCTGCATTGATCAACCGCTCGTACCATCTATTAGCTGGTCATGTTTATTTTTCTTTAGCAATACAAACACGAACTTAAGCTCTTTCTCCAATGTCGGATTCCTTTTTCAAGACGTGGTGAGCCAATATATCTTTTCTCAGGTCATCCAATGCGGTGTGTGGGTATCTCTTTTCTCATTTGGTAGAACTCTAATACCATGATCCTTCTATCCTCAGCCAAAATGCAGTCAATCCTATGTCTGCAAAAGTATTCACACTTGATCACCTTGTTGAGCTGCTCGTCGGGCAACACGTCTACGCCAAGAGAGATATTAGCATATTTGTGTGGATTATAGAAGATGCCAAGCACTACTTTTTGGTATAAGCTGCAAACCATCTTATGTGTCATTTGTCATTCCGTGCCCCCAATAGAAAGCAATTGAATAGACCCTGGTATTTACCAATTATGGTGGTCTCCATGTCAACAATTAGGAAGGGCACCAACCGTTGCATCTCTTCCTGTTCACTAGGTATTGAACTTCTTCCACGCCGCAAATAACCAAAGAAAATATTAAACCGTGAATACATGACTCTAATACAATCTAGAATTCAAATCATATGTGATAAAAAAAAAACGCATATGAAAATGCATGTGTTGATCTTTAGGCACACAAAAAAGTTATATTCAGATCGGATCAACTATATTAACCATTGAACTAGTCTTAGAAATGGTTGTAATGACATATATATTCACAGTGTAAAAGGCAGAAACCACCATGACAGTATTGAGAGATTAAAAACAAACTTCAACTAAAAACAATGAAGCATTAGATTGTGATTATCATTATACAGTACCTGAAGCCAAATACATCGCAATAGTGATTCTTACGAGCATTAAGGTTATCCAGTAAAAATATAAACTATGACATGAATTTTTAAGTAAATTGCAAACAAGCCTGAGGGAAAACAGATTAGGCATGCAAACATAACACTTGTTTTATTGTCTAAATTGGAGAATAATTTGCATAAGCTTCACCATATTCAAGGCTAGCGCTTCTCAAGAATCAGAAAGCTCACAATGAGTAGATAATAATAAATAATTCCAAGTTTCATGGGTGAACCCAACAATCTCCAAAGATATCAGAGATAAGCTAGCCATCACCTCTGTACAGTAGAGCCAACTAAATCCACATAATCATCACTATGTTGTTAACAAATAAAAAGTGTTAATGTTGTGTAACATCTCGGAAATTTCTACAAATTAACGTAAGCAACAAAATTGTTGCTTTAAAAGAAATACTTGAATTTGTATAATTTATGGGATAGGATTAGGAGATTATTATTGCATCACTTGTCATTCTCATATCTTGATATGTGTTAGCAAACTTATGAAGACATTTGGCATGCTCACAATTTGAAATGTGTAAATCAAGACACTTAGTAGTTTTACAATTAATTAACTTGATAATTTGCCAAGGGTAGGAGACATTTATTAGCCTTGCAATTAGTGGATTCAAATGACCATTTAACTACAATTACCTCCTTACTTATATAAAAGACAAGTGTCATTTTTGAAATTATTAATTGAGTATAGTTTTACCAAGTGTCTAGACCATACAATTTTATGATTTATTAATTGTCATTTTTGCCAAGTGTCCTATAAAATTAATTAAGTTCTCATTTTTGCCAAGTGTCTAGGACACTTGGTAGCTTTGTCATTAGTGGATCTTAAAGGCTAATTAAATGCAATTAACTCATGTCTTATATAAAAGGGCAATTGGATTAAAGCTTTCATACAACCACAAATCTCCCTTCACCCACACCTCCAGCCACGCATCACGTCCATTTACCCCTATATATATATATATATATTTCCCTATTTATGGTATAAATGCTTTGATGAAAGTAGAGATACAAATGATAAATATCCACATTTCAGGAGATCAAATTAATGTGAGTAATCTAATACTTTGATTCCCTTTCTACATGCATAAAATTTTGATGAAATAAGCTTGTATTTTAATTGGTGATTTCCTTGAGATAAACATGGATTTTGATACATTATTATTCAAAGAAATATTGGTTTATTGCATTTTTATCACTAGTTAATGCTCTAACCGTTTTGTATTGAATTGCTTTGAATTGTTTCCTACACTATGACATATTCAATGATCTCGGGATAGGAAAGATTAGTGTGGTGTTCGCTTTGAATTGGAACTTCAGTATAGGTCTATCGGGGTTCATTGTGGATCCACTTAATTAAATTGATATGAATCCTGGTAGCCACACCACGGGTAGTAGTTTAACTAGTAATATGGCCCATTTGTGCATTCAAATGCTTTGTGACACACATGATTTATCGAAAATACATTTCCTAAATGAAAGGTGAATCAATATATTATGTTATTCACTGAGTACTTTTGTACTCACCCCATCTTTTATAATCTTGTAGGTATTAAATTATTAAACTTTGTGGCCGGATCGTCTTAAAGGCGGAGAGGATACATGTATGTGATCGAGACTTCGGTATATGGCCAGGGTTTCATTGTAGGTGGCGACAATAATTATTAATTATCAGAGTGCGCAGCAAAAGCGCTTCGATGTTTTGAATGGTATTTGTATCAACTTTTAATCGTTAAAGGCTTCCGCTATTGTTAAAATTCGGTTAGTCACATGTTGGGCATTCTAAGATATTAAGACAAGTACTCTATAACAATAAATGAGCTACAAAAATTGATTTTTTTGCCAGGTAACTATTTTTAAGGGCGCTACTTCCACCTACAGCATAGCCAAAAAAAAAAAAAAATACCATACTTCAAAAACTTTGCCATCAAATGACATAACAAGATATAGAGAGAATATATGCTACAACTTCTTACTTAATACAACTATCAGTAGACCAGCATCCTATTATCAAGGCCAGTATATGTGGATTTTTTAAGTTGGATTTAGGCTAGAGAGAAACGTATATGTATATCAATATAGCATTCCCTAACAATATCATACATATATATAGCTAAATTCCATACTCTATCGAAGTATGAAATGGTGGCCAACCTTTACACTTGAGAAAAGGGCATTAACCAAACACAATAATATAACCCAATAAACGACATTTCTTTTATAGGCTTGACTTTTGCAGCCTTAGGGATGGAAAAATGTAGTATCTTTTTCTTTCCATCCATTGTTTAAGTTTCTATTATTATCTGAATTAGCTTCATTTTTCGTTTTCCATTTATGTACTGTTCATTTTGCATTATACTGTGTCCTTATAAGATTGGTTACGCGTCTTGTTCTAATAATAATCATCAATACATTAAGTTAGAAAGATCTTAGTAATTATTTTTCATTTTTATCCTATTCTCTATAAAGAGTTTTTATCATTAATTGACATTTCCTCTTGAGTTTAACTCCAAAACGAATGCTAACAGCCAGTACTATTTAGACATATTAACTATGGGACTAAGTATTTAATCACCAAATTCATATTGATCGATATTACCCCTCTACATATTTTGATGGCTTTGTCACAGCTTTCAATCTAGAAATCTATTAACCTATCCTTACAAAAAATGTGGATTATACTTCATGCTTATTGATTGGAGTTTCAAAAAGATAAAGGGAGAATAAAGCACTTTACTGGGAGTTGCTTCTTTTTATTAGCAAATACAAATCTCAAGAATCTCTCGAGAATATAAGCATGACTATAGAACCTATATCCTAGATTCTAGATGTTTAGTCTATATACTTTATCTCCCATAGTAGGTAAGTGGGGGCAATGTAGAATTCCAGTGGATTTGGGTAAGCAAATCTGTATAACTCCACAGAGTTGTGTGAGAAAATACAAAGATCAGATGTATCATTGCGTATATGGTTTTTGATCTTAAATGCACAATTCCATAACATCCATCTCTAGACTGTATTAGCCATAGTATGTAGGACATTGAAACCCACAAATGACCATGTTAAAAGACTAACTCCACAAAAAAGCTGAAATTTCCAGCAACAAAAATTGAATGCGCAACCAAAGACACAACCCAACCAGATCAAGTTGCAATTAGTCACATGAGGGCAAGCACTTAAATAGATGAAAACACTTAAACAAGCAAGCACTTCAACAGATGAAAATACATGAAATTACATAGTTTGTCTAAAATCAAGGTGCAATTAGTCACATAAAAATTGGGTTCAACCAACAAAAAAGAGGTTCCCCTTTCCCTCCACCAAACATATGCCCGGAGATAAGGGTATTGTGACCATTTAGTTGCAAAACCTGATTATAAAATCAATAAGAAGTGATAAACCTATATATGGCTACCAAAATGCGGCATCAGACAATTACATGCATTCTAGTCTAGCAAATATTTCTATATAGTTCTCCATCAGCCCAAATGGAGCCCCTCTCCTTCAACTCACATACCACCAAACTGCTATATTCATGGTTGTCTAGCTCAAGTATTAACAGCTTCCAACATAGTTGAAGGGTTGAGGAAAGTAGTTAAAGAGAAGTGGAAGTCGAAGTTGGGTTTGACTAAAAAGGAGAGGATATTTTGCCTTCTATAAGAGAGAAGTCAAGAAGGTCTCATTTCCTTGAATTCAAAAAGGCTGGAGAAGATGGGACAAAAAGACGCGAGAAACGAGGATTAAATGCCATTCAAAGACATGTTAGGGGTAGTCTGGTCTATTTATGTCTTACATTAAGGGTGTTTTGGTTCCTTCACCTGAAAAAACTTGCTACATTGGATTTAGTTAAAAATTTAGCCATTTATGAACGTTGCTACATTTAATATGCTTTTTCTGCAATTTTTTCTACAATCTAATTAAAGCCAATGTTTTAATAGTAAACTGGAAAAAGGTTTTAAATCGTGGAGTAAGTGCTAACAAATGATCAACAATGAACAATCGAACAACTTGAATAAATTTTAAATTACCAGCCTTAATAAATTAAACTTCAAACTGCAGACAATAAAACTAATAAGTATACTATAGTAATGAAAATTAGCATCTTAAGAGAACTAATAACTTAATTAAACTTCAACCTGCAGACAATAAAACTGGTAAGTATACTATATTAATGAAAATTAGCATATTATGAGAACTAATAACTTAATTAGTAATTCAAACCGTGTCAAAATCATTTTAACTTTACTCAAGAACATGTGATCTCATATCACATAAAGGGAAATTGAAACAAAAGGAGGCAAAAATTAAGAAACCAAAACCACCAACATAGGACGTCTAGAGTTTGAAAATCAAACCATGTACAACTAAATAAACGTAGATAAAAAATGTCTTCTAATTTTTTTTCTTTCTTTTTTTTTTTGCATTGCCGTAGTGTTATCGTCTGGCAGGAAAGATGTCTTAGACCTCACTCTCTGAAACAAATGGATAGCCTGCACCTTGCCAAGCGTAGTGCGAGTAATGATCTCCCACCACATATCCCGCCACCGGGCTTACATGGGAGGAGATCATTGGTCCACGCACATATGGGTGGGACCACTTGCATGTAGGTGGACCAATGATTCCCATCACATAAGCCGAGTGGCGGGTTATCCCACCATCCAGGTGGTGGGAGATCATTTTTAAGTGTAGTACCATGATCTAACTTTTTATTTGGCTAAAAAACAATTTCAAAATCCTGCATAGAGGTTGGGAGAAACAATTGGACAGCTTGCCAAGCGTATTGCCATGATCTAACTTTTTATTTGGCTAAAAAACAATTTCAAAATCCTGCATAGAAGTTGGGAGAAAACATCTTACCGATTCACTACTAAACAATTTTGCGGAAAAATGTGTATATTCAAGAATTTTATTATGCATACAGATAGACTGGTTATTATGCATACATTTAGATGTGGCACCCATCTATAAAACATTCACCATTACTGTATTGGGCTCATTTAGGATCGCTACCATATCTTCTGCCACCTCGTCTAAGAACTCAAATTTAGAATTACATAATATGTCCTTAGTACCTATGAAGCCCATATCTTAATTACACCCATAGGCTTAGTTTAATAACCTTAGATATGGAACATCCAAGGCCTGATTCACCAGTTGTCCTTCCACAGGTGCTGGGACAAGAGCTAGAACACATGGCCAAAATTTCATATCAAGAATTCTCCAATCACATTTGTTAGCTCCCTCTCCCCCCCCTCCAAAAAAAAGATGCTGGGACAGGAGCTGAAACATCTAAGGCCTCATTCACCGGCTATCCTCCCATAGGTGATGGGACAAGAGCTAGAACACCTACATGTCAAGAAATCTCAAGTCACATTTGTTAGCTCCCATCCCAAAGATGCTTGGATAGGAGCTGGAACACTTGGTCAAATTCTCTGTCTGGCACTCCCAGACTTTAATTACCAGCTCCTCTCCCACAAGGGCTGAGATGAGAGCTAGTTAAAATTAGTTATTTAGACAAACTAGTCAGAGTAGTTATACTTATATTGTACTTGGATGACTATAGTTAAAATTTCCAACTTACAATGTTCCATCTATACTTAAGATGTACTTGATGGCAAAACCCTTGAAAATTTGCACAATATTAGCTTACCCTTTTTTTACCAAGGGCTATAAATAAAGAGGATGAAGACTCATTTAAGGGATCCACCTTTTTTATAACAATTTCTCTCAATCCAGTTATGGTTTCTTAGAAGAGAATTGCAATTAACCTTTTTTAAAGATGTCTCAAGATGGAAGACCTAAAAGAAGATGAATTATGGCATATACAAGAGGCTCTTACGACTTCACCAGTGAGAAACATGCAACCATAACCTCTAGGCTTGAGCACCTTTGGGTTCTTGTACAATAGAAGTTAATCTCTACAAGAGAAAAAAAGGGTCCAATCACCCAACTCCTCAGTACATTCAGACTATAGCACATGTACCAGAGCTGAATGAGCTTACTCAATCAAAGAAGAGGCTGGTCAATCTAGAAAGCAAGTGAAGGAGCTAAATGTCTTTCTCTCTCAAGGCTCTTGCCGTTGGCCAAGCACATCTTAACAAAATCATTGCTAGAGAAAATACTCTAGATCTCAAGTTATGTTGAGTCCAGAACCTTTTACAAGCCCTTAAGAAGAGTAGAATGATATATGAGCTAAGATCTGGGCTGAGATCCAAACGCATGAGAAATTGAGTACAGATCGAGAAAAACAAAAAGACAAGATCTCAATAAAAATCATTCTTAGAGTTGCCAAGATATTGGAGGACTTGAATGTTTTAAGTCCTGTCTTTTATATCAAAAATTGCAAATAGAACTGAAGTTCTGAGCACCAGTGTAAATCTGAAACTTAAGCTGAAAAGATTGAATATGTTCTCAGATGTCCTTGAGTAAAGTTCGTCTCAAGTAGTTCAGTTCAATTACTGCAAGTACCATTGCCCTATAGGACATGGCACCAATAATTGTTAGGACGTGAAGTAAGAGATTCAAAACTTTATTAACAGAGGTCACCTTAAAAGGTATGAAATAAAGCTTAAGGCATGAAGAATGAAATTAGGTCTGAATCAATTAAAGACGAAGAGATGGCCCCTATAGAAGATGACGGGCATAAGATCCAACCCTACACCAAAAGATGTTCTACGTGAGATTCAGTTCTACTTTGAAGAAATGAAATGACTATTCTCGATGCCATTGGCATTATACTCTATTCAACACTACGAGTGTTCGCTTAAGAAGGCCTTAGCTACGGTAAGGCCCAAACTCGGGAGGACATGGCAGTACCATGCTTGCCAGCTCCAAGTAGAGCATTGGTCCACATTAAGGGATTCAAGAGATGCCCGAGGACTGAAATGAGCTGGAGAAAAACTAGTCATGGGATACTTATGTTCCTAGAATTTTCAGAGCTTGTGGTCCCAAGATCCAGTTCGGCCATGAGCTAGCTTGACAAGAGATCAAAGCCAACGAAGATATTCAAAGAGCCATATACGATTCGGTCATGGAAAGTTGTGTCCTTAGAATTTCCAGAGTCTGTAGTCCTCATATCTAGTCCAACCATGAGCTAGCTCGGGGAATGACCAAGGCTAACGAAAATATAAAATGAGTCAGATAAAGTTTGGTCCTAGGAGTCGTGTCCCTAGAATTTCCAGAGCGTGTGGTTCCCATATCTAGTCTAGCAATGAGCTAGCTCAGGGAGTGACCAAAGCTAATGAAGATATAAAAAGAGTCGGATAAGGTCTGGTCCTAGGGATACATCCCAGAAATAGCCAATTTACGGCACCCAATACTAGCTTGGCCAAGTACCAAATTGGAATAAAAATAACGTAAAACGAGATAAGTCTTAACCAAAGAGCTGGATATATTCTAGTCCTGGTGGCTTATAAGACCCCAAAAATCCTCAAGTCTGAATACATCAACAATCTGGCCAAGAGCTAACTTAAGAAGATATAAGAAGCTAAAATATGATCCAATTCTGGAGCATATGTCTCACACTTTCTGATTCGAGGTTGAATATTCAACGTGAAGTATGTATGACAACTTTTGCCCAAACATGCCTAGATCTCAATTGAATAATTCAGAGATAAAGCTCCAAGAAACTACTAAGTACAATAGATAAACTCAACCAGGGTCTGATATTCCAAAGGTAAATTTATAAAAGGCCAAACGAGGCGCTCGACTGAACAGTGAGTTGTGAAGCACTTCATGGAATTTTTCGGGTACACGTATTTGGGGCAATTGATTTGGGCTTGTCCAAGGATGATGCTAAGTCTTCCTTTACTGGTGATAGTAATTGTGTTGGCTTGTCTGGAAGTGGTGCCAAGCCTTCTGACATGTAGCCTCAACTCAGTCATCAGAACTAGTATCAATGGAGCTATCAATACTACTTGCTTCGTTATTTCCTAATTGGGTTCTAACAGTGCTCATTGCAAATAAAGTGTAAGCGATCAAAAGTTACATGATAACAGAACTTGAACTCCTAGCCTTAGATTAATTTTGGAAGAAGAACTCGAGTAAGTGGGTTTAGAGCCCCATTTCCAGTCCTGGTTGCACGTTGGCAGCCTTATTTTCAGTTCCAGTGGCACGTTCAACACTTAAAATTGCACTAGCAAGTTTCCAGATTGACAGTGGAGGTTTAAAGCTTTTATCTCAACTAAAATTTCTAGAGAACAATAGTAATGGATGAAAGTTCCAGCCACAATCTGAGTTTGTCGGACCCATTTTCAGCTTGACAACCTTGATTTGAAGTGTTGATTTAGCAATTTTTATGATAGAACCCGAATCTATAGAGCTAGAGTTCGGTTTTTACAGTAGTAATTTCCATGCAGCAATAATGGAATTTCAACTTGGCAGTTTTAGAGCCAAAACTCAGTCCGGTGTTAGTTTGGCGATATAGAGATTGCCGAAAATAGTTATTTCAAAGCGATTGAAGCAAATTTTCGAAGTTGAAAAAATAAGAACCAGTCCCAAGTACCCTCAATGAGAAAATTACTAAAAGTACCAGAGTTTGTTAGGCCAAACTTAGGTACTTGGAGGCAATTGTTGTGGCTCATTTAGGAACACTGCTATATCTTCTGCCACATCGTCTAAGAACTCAAATTGAGAATTATATGGCATGTCCTCAGTACCTCTAAAGCCCATACCTTAATTACACCCATAGGCTTAGTTCAATAACCTTAGATATGGAACATATAAGGCCTTATTCACCGGCTGTCCTCTCACAGGTGTTGGGACAAGAGCTAGAACACTTGGCCAAAATATATCAAGAAGTCTCCAATCACATTTGCTAGCTCCCCTTCCTCCCAAAAAGTGATGGGACAGGAGCTAGAACACTTAGTCAGATTCTCTATCTAGTAGTCCCAGACTTAAATTACCAATTGCTCTCCCATAAAGGCTGAGATGAGAGCTGGTAAAAATTAATTATGTAAACAAGTTAGTTAGAGTAGTTGTACTTATGTTGTACTTGGATGACTGTACTTAAAATTTCTGACTTAAAAATGTTCTATTTGTACTTGTGAAGTACTTGATGACAAAACCCTTGAAAATTTGTACATTGTCAGCTCACCCCCTCACCAAAGGCTATCAATAAAGAGGAGGAATGCTCATTTAAGGGATCCCTCGTTTAAGGGATCCACTTTTTATAACAATTTCTCTCTCTAAAAATCCAAAACATATCCGATATAGGGTCGGGTCTCAAACGAGACTTAAAGTTTAGAACTTAGTTTCATATTCATCCCAATAGACGTGACACTCAGGTCTGCTTTTTGTTGACTAGGACTCAAACACAATCCAACGTCAACAATTACCTCAACCCTTAAACCCAATTTGAATAGGTGTCATATGTACATGTATATATAATAACCAGTCTGCATATATGCATAATAAAATTCTTGATAATTAATAAATAGATTAAGATTAAATGGCTGATCAAAGAAACAAATTGTGTATGAAATAGATTTTTTTAAACTATTCTTACCTCAATTGATTTTCAACCACATCAAAAAAAAAAAAAAAGGAAAAAAACCTTAATAATAATATAATAAAACAAATATCATTACGTAAAAGTTTATTTACGTTTTTATTTTGAAACATACAGCGCTTTCTTAAACAAAATTTGCCAACAAACACAATATTTTGCCCATTTGCAAACACATTTTAATGAGAATTAAAAGAGAATAAATGAGGTTAAATGGTGAAAATTTGCTAAATGGGGTTGAACAGTGAAACTTTGCGAAATACATTCAGATTTTAAAAATTAAATAGATATAATTGGTTTAACCAATTTTTATTTAAAAGTAAAACGGGTTTGCAAACAGAGTCTAAGCTAATTCATTCCACCACAAACACAACAAAAACTAATTCTTTCTCCGACCCAGCAAAATCAAACTATTAATCAGGCAAATTAGCTTTAGTCTGCGTGCATGCGGCACCCACCATGGTTGGTTTTCACATGTCGGGGCAAGGTGATTGTATCTTAGATGAGTGCCACATATGCACACAGACACAATAACCAATCCACATGCAGGCAAAATAAAATTTTCGAACAGATACATCACATTTGTGTATCGAGCTAAAAAAGATACAAAGTGAGAGTGACGAATTTTCCAAGAGGTCCTCAAAGAAATCATTAGACAAATCAATACATAAGGAAAACATATGAAGTTCAAAAAACCTTTAGCAGTAGAGAAGCATTACATGAATCATACAAAGTTTAAGATGGAACTCGAAGTGCATGATATTGTATGGCTAGGCGTCAAAAATAATGTTACATCACTGGTAATACATGAGATGCTGGGCGGCAGCTACATTCTGGAAACCACCATCATAGATAGCCTGGCTTGCACCAGCACCCATTCCCATGGATGCTTGTTTCAGAGGATGTTGCCCATGGGGTTGCAACAGGGCATGGATGCCACTCATCTTGCTCAGAGCAAGCTGCCTCTCATAAGCCAAAAGGTCAGTTGCTGAAAGGCCTGGCAAGGGTCCAGCAGCCGGTGGCGGCAGAGGGTTTGAGCTTGTGCCAGGCGGAGTTGGCTTGGTACCCCACGAACACTAAAAGTCATCCAAAAATATTTTAAGAACAATTACGATAAAATTACATACATCTAGTTTTACCCTAAACAACCAACAGAAGCAACATCTATGAAAGCATGAAATATGATTGGTACGTTAATCTACTATATCCCACAATATATTGGATCTCACAAAAGGTAAATGTTGATGAAATGGGCGTTTTTACATTTACCCCGAAAATATAAAGCCAAACTACTCAAAAGCATTTCTTTCAAAATGTCACATGATAAAGAGGCATAACTCGTAAGTAGAAACAAAAGAAAAGATTAGCACAGGTCTATACTCTATAGATACAATCCAGTATATTAAGCTTCTCATTCTGCTTGACGTTGTACAATTGGTGGTTGTTATTATTATATGACTGGACTAAGTGCGTGTGGAAGCCTACAAACAGACTGGAACAGTTCCCAACTACCAAGATTAACAAAGAAACAGACCTTAATTTGTTTTCCACATAGAAATGACTGTGTGTTTCCCATTGAAATGGCCATAGCTGCCTCCGCATGAGTACTGTATCTTACAAAACCAAATCCTTTATCACGTTGAACGCGCACTTCCTCTATTGCTCCTGCACCAAGAGCATGAAAGTGGCGATGAAGGTCAACCTGGGTTACCTGGCAAATTGAAGGCATCGGCAGAAAGTGTCAGGAACTTGTATTTCAGGGTTTTAGCAGCTTCTTTGAATTCCTTCACCAATTCACAGAAATTTCAAAAACACAAGGGAAAGGACAATAAACACAAGGGAAAGAGCTTCTTGCCTCTGGAGCAAGATTTCCAATATAGACAGTTGTGTACTGAGGGTTATTCTCAGGTGCATCACTATTTGCTGCCCCTTTAACATCTTCTGTAAATAAATAAATAAAGAAGAATAATAATCTGAACATAATTGAGCACAATTGAAATTTACCAATAAATTGATTTGGTGACAGATTGAACTTGGGAATTCCAGGAAGTAAGATTTACCTTCCGTTAATAAAATTACACATGGCTGAGGCATAAAGTACTTCAGATTAAAGTAATCACTACCATTTATTTTTTCTATAGGAACATTTGCTATACCTTCCTCATCAATTCTTATTGCAATTTCACATCCAAGCCTGCTCACCTGAGGAGCCATTTGCTAGTTCCACAACACTCTTAGAATCTGCATTCTGCAAGTCATCACAAGCACCAGCACCCTTTGCAGCCCAGTTGCAGCGTATCTGCCTACTACCCAGCCACTTTCCTAGTACATTGATAAATAGAACAGTAAAAGTTAGTTAACTACCATTTTGTGATCATTTTACTTATGAAAAATAGTTTTAAAAAATAAAAATTCACGGCTATCAGAAGAGATACATGCAAATAAAACTTAGAAGAGAGTTATCTTTCTGCTCACCAGTTAAATCATTTATTGCACTTTGGGCATCCTGAAAAGAAAATACACAAATTAATAAACTCGCGAGGGGCATTGCAAGTTCCAAAATGATTTCGAATATAATGCATGGAACTATACCTGCTAATTCCGAAAGGACACAAATCCATATCCCCTAGAACGTCCAGTCTTCTGATCCCACATAACCCTCGCCTCGCTAAGACAAAATCAAAAGAATCAGTTAATCATGAACAAAAGAAAAAATAAACTCTGCATATAGAAATACTAGAGTAATTCCTGTTGAAACCTATATTTCTATTTTCTTTCTGCTCTCGTGTAGTATAATATAACCTGCTTCCCATCCCTGATCCCACCAGAGAAGGCAGTTTGAGACTGGCAGGCCTTTGAAATTGAAGATAGAGCGCACATGAATAAACATACATATAAATAAACACATGAGATATATAGAGAGAGCCCTTACGAACAACTAGAATAAACAGAAAAGCAAGCGAACAGCATAGCATCAGTAACCTCAGGGCTGAGATCACCAACAAAAATATTGTAGTGGCCTACATAGAAGGTAAAAATTGTCATTGCACCAAAAATCAAAAGACAATTGGTACAAACTGAAATTCAAAAGAGAAATGGAACATCAAACTGTGGACCCACTTGATGTATCTTCCCTTTGACCGCCAGCATATGCCCAATTAACTTTGATAGGCTGCCCAAACCTGAGAAGCAGATAATAAGATGTATATCCAAATCACAAAGATTTTATCATTGAAATGCGATACTTCCTACTTACAGATGTCTTCCATTAAGAGACAATATTGCAAGTGCAGCCGATCTACGATCAAAATAATGAATAAACCCATAGGATGACTGCAATTGTGCAAGCATATAATCACAAGAAGCAGGACGGTCAGCAAGAAGCCTGCCAACATATAATCAAAACAAACAGCATGCATAAAAACTACAATACCTTTTCTTTTCTAATAAGCTTGCAGCCTTCAACAGGACCGGTACTTGCAAAAACTTCTTGAAGAAGTGGTTCAGTCACCTGTATGTGAACGTTTCCAACATACCTGCATTTCCTCAAAAATAAAAAACCCCAGAAGTTCAAAAAGAAAAAGGAAACAAAGAAAAATGGACAAAACGATAAGAAACTCCTCCAGATATTACAAAATGAGATGATACTAAATAAAGCACATGCCAAATTCAAGAATGATGTCAATTTAAAATTACACCAAAAATTGGAGAAGAATGGTAGGCCACTAAATTTTGAAAGGTTTGGGGTTGGTAAGGTAAAAGGGTCAAACAAAGCACATAAGAGATAGTAATGATGTAAAGATTCCACTAAATATAAGAAAGTACAATAAAAAAATAAACAAGCTAAGCAAGCATGGAAAAACAGAAAAGACAAAAGGTGAAAAAAGAATACAAAACTGTCTGAACAACACTCACACACTACGGCATGTACTTGGATCAAACCCAGGAGGCAGATTTCCACTTGGGATTGGCTCAATCTGCAAAATAGAAATGTGAAAAGAAGGGGAAAAATAAAAATAAAGAAAAAGGAAGTTCCTGATTTATCTCCTACGCCAACCGCTATCCCCGGGTAATGGAAAAAAACAGGGACTGACAAGGAATTGTTGTTCAAATTTCACCAGCGTCAGTAGCTCTTATTTTGTTTTTGCTGGTGAACACAAGAACATAGCAAACAAAATTGTAAAGACATTCACGTAACAAAATGGCAATCTCCAACAGAAATGACATTACGCATATGTCGGAATGCACTCATATCTCTAATGGGATTCTGAATTTGAAATATCTTTACTGGTAATACCCCATGGCACAAGACAAATCACTTGAACATCTCTTCCTTCATAGTCCTAACTGAATCTCTTTGAAGTCTCACAGACTCACATAAGCATTTGTCAAAAAGAGTCGCAGACTGTGGACCACCATATAACCATCATCCTAAGCATCAATCCCTCCCATTCGCCAGAAACATCTCCCATCAGTATGACAGCAGGACAAAAGGAACCACTTTCCAATTTTTCATTCACAATACACTCGAATAATAAATGCTACTTATTAACCTTTTCTCATCCAGTAATATTTATATCGCGCCACTCACTGATTGACAGGAAAACCTAAATCACTATAAGTGTAGATTAATTACCAAAATGCTGAAAAAAAATCTTAGAACTTGAACTAATCGTATATAATAAACCACAAAACCTCCCCAGAGAAAAAAACCCAACTTGACGACCTACAAACTCGTATATATTCTCAAAGCAGGTAAAACACCCTCCTTTCAAATGAAAATTAAAATTCAAGGCAAATAAGTTGCCCAGTTTCTGAAGAAGCCAACAAAAACACCATGATTGTTTGAAAGGCAAAAGGAAGGAGAAATAAATAACCGTACAGCGGAGAAACAATCAACCTTAGTATCACAACCAAAGAACACCAAGAACCATTTCGATCGCATAAATGGAAAAAATAGGAACCAGAAAATTGCAAAGCTGTGAAAAATGCTGATGTTAAGAGGAAACTAATTAAAAAAATGCAGCAGAAGAAAATAAAAAAAATATACGCAAATAAATACCGATTCCATCAAATGATTTATTTAAATAAAACGGAACCTGGGAAGCAGCCAAGATGCCAGGGTGGTAAAGCGACTGCTGCTGAAGTAGAGCCTGTTGCATCAGGGCTTCTTGTTGCTGTTGCTGCAATCTCTGGTTCTGCATTTTAGGGTGAATTTGATTTTAATCTCCGAAAATTGAATTATTTGATTTATATTGATCGAAGAGAATTTCTAGGGCTCGAAAAGGGGGCGAGAACACGCAACTGGAAGAAAAGAAGATTAAAGAAAACAGGAAATTAAAAAAAAAGGAAAAAATATAATAATACATAGACTGACGTCAGTGAACCTGGGGGGAATAATGGCATAAGCTCTCAATGTGTTCACTATGTTTCGTAACTATTTATAAATATCTCGAATTTATTAACTAATTTAAATTTTAATTTTTAGACATATGGCAACACTACATTTAAAAAAATTCTGAGAGAACATGAAAAAGAGACATTATTAGTGACATTATTATATGACACACTTGTATTGGATGATGAAAAAGTAACTATATAATCATCACTTAATGAATGTGTGTCACATGAGAATGTCATCATACTTGTATTAGATGATGAAAAATTAGCTATGTAATCATTACTTAATAATGTGTGCCATATGAAAATGTCACCTAATAATGTCCACTTTTCATGTCCTCCTAGAATTGCTCCTACGTTTAATCACATATTTGATTTGACTTGAACTCTTATATCATTTTAATCATTATCTCCGCATAACACATTCAAATCTTGATACTTATACGAAATTTGAAATTTAAATCCATTTATAAATTTACCCATTTATAAATTGTTACCAAACAAATCCTTTATTTACATAGGAGGGCAGATTTGACCTCGCCCGGACCTGCAAACGACAATTACACAGGCATTAGCATCCACGGGTAATTGCTTTGAGTATGTTCCGCAAAAAATACATATGTACTCGTTGCTCCGTTGAGTATGTTCCGCATATATATATATATATATATGCTATCCTTTTTCATTAGGTTAATCACACCTAACGTCTCTAACTTTTCACTAACGGATGAAATGGACATTTTCCATCGCTAGAGATGAAAAATGGGATTTCACTAAGGTTGGGGACGTAAAAAATAAAAAATTAAAGGTTACGGATGTAATCGATAAAAAATTGAAAGGTTGGAGACGTTAAGTATAATTAACCTTTTTTATTTTTATGCTATTTTTCATTTGTTAAAACGGATATCACATTTTGACCATTTAATAATTCACTTAAAGATCTTAACTGTTATGTATGTCAATTATATATGAACTTTATTTTATTTTAGTGTATATATATGTGTTCCTGACGTCACTTTTCATCTATAATCTTTCAATTTTCACCATTAACCCGTATCAAAATGACTATTACACTCTTAATTCTTTATTTCTACTATAGGCCCCAACCTTTCAATTTTTATAGAAGTTTGCCTCCACCATTTTTTGAGCACATAGACTTCATTTTTTGGGCGTATGTACTTCATTTTTTGTCGTATTATATATCCATTAACATGTTTGATACCTAACATTTTAATTTTTACTGTTAATATCCATTAAAAATTTCATTATATCAGTAATTATTTAAATAAAAATAAAGAATAATACAAAATAAGAAGTCCACAAACTCTAACTGACTCTAACACAACATAATAATAACAGCTAGGAATAATAAAAAAATTCGATCTATAATTATCTCGATGGATATCAAATCTGTGTCGAAGAAAATTTTCGATTTAAGTATCGGTGTGACGAATTAAATCTGATTTTTCGATCTACCACAAATCACGTGACAGATACAGATTGGTAGATCCAAACCAGAAAATTTGATTTCTAATTTATAAAAAATAAACATAACTCTAATACTTTAATTTTAACTCTAATTTAATTCTTTATCTCTCTTTGTAATTTTCACCATAATTTGACCCCTAATTTGTTATATGTCTCAATCATATTTGATCTATGCGGATTCATAAAAAAAATAAAATTAGCACATTAAGGTTCAGCTTCACTTTTTTTAAATTGAAAATGATTTTTTTAATTTACATTGATCCATATCCGCTACATGATATGTGATGAATCAAAAAACTTGATATAATCTATTGCACCCACTCTCAAAATCGGAAACTTTCCTTTTTAAGCAAATTATGTATCCATCAAGTTTAGTGTAGATCGAGTGTTTTTGTTATCACTATAGGTTATGATGGGTGGAGTTCTTATTTTATATTATTTTTTATTTTTATTTAAATAAGTAAGAGCATAATGGTAATTTTCATAGAAATTAACAGCAGTAATTGAAACGTTGAAGACGGAATGTATTATTAAGGATGTAATGTGACAATAAATAAAAGATTAGGGATCCTATAAACCCAAAAAAAATAATGGAAGCAAAATTATATAAAAATTGAAAGTTGGAACTTATAGTGGAAATAAAGAATTAATGACATAATAATGATATTAATAGGGGTTAATAGTGAAAATTGAAAGGTTGGAGAAAAGTGAAATTAGGGATATAATACGACAGTAAATGAAAGGTTGAGCGCTTAATAAGCCCCAAAAAATAAGGATAAAATTGATACAAAGTTAAAAGGCTGGGGATTTAGAGTGAAAATCACCCTAGACATATTTAATCAATATTAATAGGGCTATTTTTACTGTAGGCCCCCAACCTTTCAACTGTGTATCAATTTTGTCCCCATTCTTTTTTTGGGCCTACTAAGTCTCTAACTATTCATTTATTATCGTATTACGTCCCCAATGTTATATTTCGGCCCCCACCTTTCAATTTTCACTATTAACCCCTATCAAAATGACTATTATACCCTTAATACTTTATTTCCGCTATAGATCCCTAACCCTTCAATTTCTATATAATTTTGTCTTTATTATTTTTTGAGTGTTTAGAAGCCTAATATTTTATTTTTTTATTGTGTTATATCTCCATTAATACTTTTTATACATTTTAATTCTTACGGTTAATATCTGTTAAAAGTTTCATTATATCATTAATTATTTAAATAAAAAATAACAAACAATATAAAATAAGAAATTCACACACTCTAACATACTCAAATATAACTCAATGACAATAGTCAGAAATAATTATAACAGAAAACTAGATCTATAATGGTCTCAATGGATATCAAATCTATGTCTGAGAAAGTTGTCGATCTAAGTATAAATGTGGCGAATCGGATCTGATTTATTGATTATCACAAATTAGGAGATGAAAACGGATTAGGTAAATTTGCCCAGAATTAATTTCTTATTTATAAAAAAAACATATTGTAATACTTTAGTTCTAATTTAATTTCTTTTCTCTCTTTTTTATTTTCACCTTAATTTGACCCTATTTGTTATCCATTTCAACCCAATATGATCCACTAATTATGAATCCATAAAAAATTAGTGCATTAAGTTTTTGTTTCATTTTTGTAAATTGAAAATAATTTTTTTTGTAGATCTACGTTGATTTATACTCACTACATGATATGTGATCATGATTTGTTGTATTGACTCTCGTATCGAAAACTCGTTTTATGCGGATTAGGTGGTCATCAAATTTGTTATAGATTGAGTTGTTTTTTTATTATCACTATAGGCTAGGATATGTGGAGTTTTATTTTATATTGTTCTTTATTTTTTATTTTTATTTAAATAATTAAATGTTTAATGACAATTTTAATTAGAATTAATATTAGTAATTGAAAGTTTGAGGACATAAATGTTATATCTCCAATAACACTTTCCATAATGATATTTAAATTATTACTGTTAATATCTATTAAAATTTTCATTATATCATTAATTATTTAAATAAAACATAAAGAACAATATAAAATACAAAATCCACACATTCTAACTCACTCTAACACAGTTGAATGAAAATTTTAAAAGATATTAATAGTAAGAATTAAATGTTAGTATGAAAAGTATTAATAGTGTTATAACACAACAAAAAATAAAATATTGGGCTTCTACACGCTAAAAAAATAATAGGACAAAATTATATAGAAATTAAAAAGTTAAAGACCTATAGTAGAAATAAAAAATCAAGGATGTAATAGTAATTTTGATAAGGGTTAATGTTGAAAATTGAAAGGTTGGGGATGTAATATAACGTTGAGGACGTAATACGATAATAAATGAAATGTTGGGGACTTAGTAGGCCTAAAAAAAGAATGGGGATAAAATTGATACAAAATTGAAAAGTTAGGGACCTAGAGTGAAAATAACTCATGTTAATATTCTAGAATTATATTATTATTTCAAAATTAAATTTTCTGTCCATTTCTACTATAAATCTCGTCTCTGTAGTTGATTCAATTATTTTGAATCCATATGCCATCAATTTTTTTAACATGTTCAATAGTTTGTAATCGAAGAAACGAATATAATTTTCACATATGATGTCCGTTTTCGACCATAATATATATATACAAACATATATATATGTTTTTGAGGTAACTCAATGAGACAGATTAAATCAGTCGCTTCACTATTGCTAATAATGAGCTTTGGAAGTTTAAATCCATCTACTATTTTTATTTGCGCTTTTCCTACTTTATTTTAAGCTAACATTTGTGTTTTAGTCCTATTTGTTAATTCAATCTTTTATTGAGTTTGTAAGCCCATTAAAACATCTATTTAAACACTACTTAGATTTCTTCTAGACATTTCTATATAGGAGAGACGGAGAAAATAAATTTACATAGGCCCTATATGTCCCTTAGTTGTATTCTAATTTTCACTTTTAAACCACTTTTCGCCATTTTTGCATCATTTTTTCAATATCATTTTCACAACAATGTCCACCTCTAGACATTCATGGTCTACATGCATATGCACATGCCCATGTCCCGTCTTTTTCACTTTTTTATCTGTTTTTTTTTTCACTACACTTCTTTACATTAATTTTTCATCTTTTATCTCTCTTCTAATAAATATCCATAATAGACAAAACATTTGAGATGCTCTTAAAAACGTCAAGCATTTAAAGAATCTCTAGTACATCATTTAAAGGAGAATATCTACGTAAATGAGAGAGACACCAAAAAATATTGAGTTTTATATGTTTCCCAATTTTCTTTTAAATCACTTTTCTCTCTTCTCCTCACTTTTCCCAACACTCTCTCCATCATTTGCGTGTGCCATGATTATATTTTCATATCCAACTTCAAAGTTTCCACTGTTATTTTATTTTATCATTATCTTTAAATTTCTTTCAATCTCTCCTCTCATTTTAATTGTTCGCCTTCTTTTTTCACACGCTTCTTTCCATTCCTCTTCAAGTAAAATAATTTTCTTTCTAGCTCTCTCCACTACATCATTTCCACATCCACATTTGCATTATGTGCCACATATGCATTCTTTGCCACTCGTCAAAAAACATTATCTTAACATTGTTATATTGAAGATACAATGACAATGACACGTACGTAATAAAAACAATAGAAAGGAGGGGGAAGAATGGAAAAAAAAATTCAAATTGACTTGGTAAACAGAACGCTGGAATTAGAAAAGTTATCACCAACATTCAAGAAACCAGTGCTAGTGTGTCCGCGCTTTAGGCAGAAGTTGAAATCTAAGAAAAGGCTGGGAAAAATGAGCAAAACGGTAACTTGAAATCTCAGAGAAAAAGCATATTACTTACTATTTTGCAAATATTTTTAAAGAGTAATGATAAGCCTCCTTATTAGTTCATTGGTTGACAAAAATTAAGGAATTCCGTGGAGAGAAACTAGTACTACATCACCCGTGCGTTGTACGTAAAAATTAATTCAAAGTTATTTGTTATTTAATAAATTATAAATTTAATATTTATACATAAACAACATACTTAAAAATTATAATGCTTTCAAATAATAAACATAATAATAATATAAATATAAAAGTGTATTCTTTTGTTCCTTCGGGGACATCAAATTAAAAAAAAAAAGAAAATTGTACTCTTAATATTTATTTATTTCGATTTTCTAACAGAATGTAGAAAATAAAATATAAAAACATTGAGTCAGGAAAATTTTGTAACACTTAAAAGGTTAATTTCACAAATCATCCCTAACCTTTGAGTTAAGAATTGATTAGATCCTTAACTTTTTGCGACCTCATGGGCCCCAACCTTTCAAAAACTCACACAACAGGTCCTTGCTGACGGTTTTCATCCATTTTTCCTTTAACTTCTAAGAGAAATTACCATTTTATCCCTCACATTTTTAAATAAAAAAATAAAAACTTTAAAAACAATATATATAAAATATATTTAATAAAAAAATGAAAATGGAGGGAAAGGTTGGAACCCAGGAGGTTGGAAAAAAAAAACAAAAAAGAAAAGGTTAGGGATCTAACCAATTCTTAGCTCAAAGGTTGGGAAGGATTTGTGAAATTAGCCCATAATTAAACATACTACATCAGTGAGAGTTGATCTCTTTCGACAGTGGGAGGGATATATAACTCCTAATGTTGATATCACATTACCATGTTAGTGTTGTGTCACATTGTAGTGATGGCGTAAGAGTGTTGCATCATCTTACATGGCAATATCACTTTGAGAGAGAGGTAGGACTCTTTGTTTGGTTACTGTTTAAAAAGTTCCTTCTTGTATGGCTACTAATTTAAAAATTGCCTTGATTGCAAAAACATAAAAAAATTAAAAAAATAAAAATTGCCTTGATTTATCAACTGATTTAAATTTTATATTTTAGACACATGGCAACACACCGGTAAGCCACTTCTTTGATGTGATGTAAGTTTTCACGTTATTCTAATTATTAACTCTAAACGTTAAATCTATTTTTAAACAAATCTATTTTTAGATTATTACCAAAGGCCACTGAGAGAGTATCATTCCTACACATCGATTATGGTATTAAATAATTAAAGTCGATATAACTACATAAAAATGTTAGTTGTCAACGAAATTCAATAAATCGATATCATCTTCACTAAAGTAGTTCATTTAGATTGCAACTATTTCCACAGGTCAACGGTTTCTGAAATAGTTAGTTAATTTTAAAGTAAATTATAGTAGAAGTCTCCATATCTTTGCATCCATTTGAACTTTCGTTTTCATCCTTTAAATATTGATCAACATGCTCTCACCTCAATCAGGACTCAATTCAATTTAAAACCTTTATCTTGAAGGTCAATCTAACCCAGGAATATACGTAGAAAACGTATATTCCTAGAGCCTATAAAAGGTTTGATTTGTATACATTTCATATCAAGTCCATTACAAGAAATCTAATTGAGTGTTCTTTTAAGCCTTCCTCATCCTATAAATAAAGTCTTTTGTTGTTTGTTCATTTTACCAAGTTGGTTTTCCAACAAAAGTGGTATCAGAGCAAGGTTATAGAAGTGTGAAAAAGAAAATGGCAAACAACAATTCTCTTCCCGTTCCTCGACTAACCAAAGATAATTATAGTTCGTGGTGTATTCGTATGAAAGCTTATCTTGGAAGTCTAGATTTGTGGGATTTGGTAGAAAATGGTTTCGAACTTCAAGTAGAAGAAGGTATTCTCAAGCCCAAAGAGACTTACAACAAGCGACTAAGAAGAAAGATCAAAAGACTCTTTGCATGATTCATCAAGCACTTGATGATACGATTTTTCAAAGAGTTTCAAATGCTTCAACTGCAAATGAAGCATGGGAAATTCTTGAAAGCACATATAAAGGAGTTGACAAAGTTAAGAAGGTTCGGCTCCAATATTTGAGAAGAGAATACGAGGCCTTGTTGATGAAAGAATATGAATCAATTTCAGATTATTCTTCACGAGTGTTGGTGGTGGTCAATGAGATGAAAAGATATGGCGAAGAAATGAGTGATCTTCAAGTGATCGAGAAAGTTCTTCGGTCATTACATGAAAAGTTCAAGTTCATCGTGGTGGTCATTGAAGAACTGAAAGATTTGGATGCAATGACTATTGACGAAATTGTAGGCATATTGCAAGCTCACGAGGAGAAGTTGTTAAAGAAAAAGCAAGAGCTGGTAGAACAAGTCATGAAAACAAATGTTTCCTTGAAGGAAAATGAAGAAAGGAATACTAGAAGACAATGGGGTAGAGGACGTGGAAGAGGTCATGGATGAGGTGATAGAAATTTCCAATATGTAGCCAACGATGATGTGAGTTTCCATCAATCATATAATACAAGAGGAAGAAGGGGACAAACTTCACAAAGAGGAGGAAAAAGAAATGATGGTAGGAGATTTGACAAGTCGCAAATTGAGTTCTACAATTGTCACAAGTTTGGCCATTATGCATGGGAGTGCCGGAGTGTGAATGTAGATGAGACGTCCAATTATGTTGAACAAGAAGACAAAGGCAAAGGAACATTGCTTTTGGCATATAAAACACAAGGAGGAGGTACTACCTCGTGGTACTTAGACAACGGTGCAAGCAATCATATGTGCGGATATAGATCTATTCTTGTGGAACTTGAAGAACACGATGGCCAAGTGACTTTTGGAGATGAATGAAAGGTCCAAGTCAAAGAGAAAGGTAAAATATTTATCCAAATGAAGAATGAAAAGCACCAATTTATTTCTAATGTCTATTACGTACCATCTATGAAATCAAACATCTTGAGTTTGGGCCAACTTTTAGAGAAGGGATATAACATCCGAATCAGTAATAATCACATGATAATCTTTGATCGAGGCCAAAATTTGATTGCAAGGGTGCCAATGACGAAGAATAGAATGTTCTTGTTGAACATTAAAAATGGAGAAGCTAAATACTTGAAGGCAACTATTAAAGATTCCGCATGGCTATGGCATTTGAGACTCGAACATCTAAATTTTGATAGTTTGAATCTCTTGGGAAGAAGTGACATGGTGAAGGGGCTACCACATATTCATCGTCCAAATCAACTTTGTGAAGGATGTCTTTACGGAAAGTAATCTCGGAAAGTTTTCCCAAAAAAAGCAAGTTTTCGAGCAACAAAGCTGCTTGAATTGGTGCATACGGATCTTTGTGGACCAATTAAACCGGCATCATTTGGTAAAAGTAATTATTTCATGCTATTCATTGATGATTTTTCTCGAAAAATATGGACTTATTTTCTTAGAGAAAAATCCGATGCATTAGAGGCTTTCAAGAATTTCAAGATGATGGTTGAAAATCAAAGTGGCTACAAAATCAAATCCTTACGCTCAGATCGAGGAGGAGAGTATACATCGAATTTATTTAAGAAGTTTTGTGAAGATCATGGTATTCATCATTCGTTGACTGTTCCTAGGTCACCACAACAAAATGGCGTTGCAAAGAGGAAGAATAGAACTGTTATGGAAATGGCTCGAAGCATTTTGAAAACTAAACAAATGCTAAAAGAATTTTGGGCCGAAGCAGTTCAATGTGCTGTGTATTTGTTGAATCGTTTTCCAACAAAGAGTTTGCAGAATATCACTCCACAAGAAACATGGAGTAGGTTCAAGCCAATTGTGTCACATTTGAAGGTATTTAGAAGTATTGCTTATTCTCATATTCCAAAAGGACGGAGGACCAAATTGGATGAAAAGAGTAAGAAATACGTCTTTATTGGCTATGATTCAAGATCGAAAGGCTACAAACTCTACAACCCAGTTAATGGAAAAGTGATTACTAGTAGGGATGTTTATTTTGACGAAGAAGGCATTTGGAATTGGCAAATTCAGCAAGAAGAAAATTATAATATCTTCCCATTTGATGATGATGAGGAAGAAGTCTCGAACATTCCATCTCATGCAACACATCCTCCAAGTCCACCTTCAATACATGGCTAGAGAACACCTTCATCCTCGAGTGAAGGGCCGCAATGATACAGGAGTTTACGGGAAATCCATGACAACACTGAAGAGTTAACTAATCATCTTGAAGAATTAACTCTTTTTTGTTTATTTACTGATCATGCGATCGTAGGTTTTGATGATGCCATTCGAGATGAGAAATGGAAGAAAGTCATGGATGAGGAAATTGAAGCCATTGAAAAAAATGAAACTTGGAATTAGCCACACTTCCTGACAATCAAAAGCCAGTTGGAGTCAAGTGGATATTTAAAGAAAAGAGGAATGCAAATGGTAAAATTGAACGCTACAAGGCCAGGTTGGTAGCTAAAGGATACAGTCAGAAACATGGAGTTGATTATGATGAAGTTTTTTCACCTGTAGCTCGTTTTCAAACAATTGGACTTATTATCTCTATGGCTGCGTAAAATGGTTGGAAAATTCACCAAAGGGATGTGAAATCGGCATTCTTGAATGGATATCTAAAAGAAGACGTCTACATACTACAACCTCCTGGATATGTTGTGAAAGGGCATGAAGAGAAAGTGTTGAAATTGAAGAGAGCTTTGTATAGTTTAAAGCAAGCTCCAAGGGCATGGAATTCGAGACTTGATAAATTCCTTCAAAGTAATGGGTTTATCAATTGTCCTTATGAACATGCGTTATATCGCAAGGTGAAGTCCAATGGTGATAATTTGATTGTTTGCCCATATGTTGATGATCTGATTTTTACAGGAAACAATTAAATATTATTTGATGAGTTCAAAATGACTATGGCAAAAGAGTTTGAGATGACGGATATCGAGTTGATGGCTTATTATCTTGGCATTGAAGTAAAACAACAAGAAGATGGAATTTTCATCTCTCAAGAAGCTTATGCTAAAAGGATTCTTGAAAGATTTAAAATAGAAGACTTGAAGCAGGTTAGCACCCCCGTTGATTGTGGAATAAAATTGTCAAGGTTTGATGATGGTGAAAAAGTTGATTCAACTCTTTACAAGAGCCTCGTTGGAAGCTTGAGGTATTTGACATGCACACGACCCGATATTTTATTTGGGACGGGTCTTGTTAGTTGTTACATGGAGAACCCGACCTCGACACATATGAAGGCAGCAAAGAGAATCTTACGATATGTTAAAGGTATCATTCATTATGGCCTATTTTACACGCACTTGACTCATTACAAACTTATTGGTTATAGTGATAGTCATTGGGGTGGAGATGTGGATGATAGAAAAAGCACAAGCGGTCATGTATTTTTCATGGGTGATACAGCTTTTACGTGGTCATCGAACAAGCAACCAATTGTTACGCCTTCAAGTTGTGAAGCAAAATATGTTGCTATTGCATCAAGTGTTAGTCAAGCAATTTGGCTAAGAAATTTGTAAAGGAGGTTTATTTGAAATCATGTGATCCGACGGAGATTTTTGTTGATAATAAGTCGGCATTGTCTTTGGCCAAGAATCCAGTTTTTCATGATTGTAGCAAGCACATCGATATGAAGTATCATTTTGTTTGAGATTGTGTTGATAAGAAGTATGTGGAGTTAAAGTTTATAAAGTCTCACGATCAAATTGCTGATATATTCACCAAGCCATTAAAGATTGATTTATTCTTGAAGTTTCTTAGTTTACTCAGAGTTACAATAAATCAAGTTTAAGGGGGGTATTAGAGACTTAAACTTTATTTATTATTTCATTAATAGATTAGTTAAGTTATGTTTGAAGTTATGTTCTTATTTAATTGTGATGTATTTAGATTTTAATAAATTAGTAGAAAACGTATGTTCCTAAAGCCTATAAAAGGTTTGATTTGTATACATTTCATATCAAGTCCATCACAAAAAATCCAATTGAGTGTTCTTTTAAGCCTTTCTCCTCCTGTAAATAAAGTCTTTTGTTGTTTGTTCATTTTATCTAGTTGGTTTTCCAACATGTGTGTGTATGAGAAAGGGAGAGGGAGAGAGAGAGTAATGTTAGTGGAATCTCGAGCTTTGTAGAACGTCTAAATTTATGATAGAATAACTAGAACAATAATCTATAGAACTACAGAAAACATAAATTTACAGGGTTTCACAGATTGATCCTTTAGAGATAGGAGGTCAAAAAATTATATCTTCTTTGTATTACACCATATAGTAGAGTCCATTCAGAGCTTAAAGTCACTGCATTTTTTATTTGCATGCCAAGATCATCCAAAAAATGAGATAATTATGGGGTTTTAAGAGAAAAAATAAAAAGAGAAAAGTGGGGGTGGAGCCTTATCATTTGAATGATCAGGGGTATAGCCCTGATCTGTGGAGAAGTCAAAACACTTCATTCAAACTCGAATTGAGGTCAGCAAGACAAAGGGAAGTAGGTAGCCTCTAGCTTACACAGCTCGACCAATCAGAACCTAGAGATCTTGCCGAAGTATCCCGTATCTTGACATGTATTGGACAAGCTCTAGAAAGAATATTTTTCTTGCATGTTCTGCATAAAAACTTTTAACAGTTTCCTCACTAAGCTTAAGCAGCATTTCCCGAGTTATGCTGAAGCAAGAATCCAAAAGGGTTTTCTTTATAACATATGTATAGTTACCAGCAACTCTATCGAGTTTTACCAGAGCCAAGGTCTTTTCTTTTTCCAGACTAATATCATGTGTTGGTAATCTACTAGTTTCACAACATCTAGAGAGTAAGGACATAGCAAACAGAGCAACTTTCCCAGAAAAATAAAGCTTTAATTTAAAAAAAAAAAGAAGAAAGAAATATTAAAGTAAAAATCATACTCCCTTGGTCCCAATTATTTGGTCCATTTTACTTCCTAGACTACCCTTATTTAATTATTAGTCTATATATTAAGAATAGAATTGGAAAAAAAGACAATATTTTACGTTTTCAAGATTACATTAAGGTGCACAGCAACTATTAAGAAGCAGGCCATTTCACCTTTTGTCTCATGCATTCCTCGCAATCAGCTGAGGAAGTATTTTCCTGGTTTTTGAAGAATTGTCTGCGTTGGGGTTTCTTAACAGGGGTTCTCTCTTGGCTTTGTTGTGTTCTTCTTGTGCGCAGTGATTATGGTTTCTGCTTTCCATTTTGTGGCCGTGGTATTTCTGCTTTTGCCTTGTTTTCCTTTTTAATTGTTTGTGTTGGTTGGGGAAAGGTTGATTTTACCCTTTCCCCCAGCTGTACTCTTTGTTAAGAAAAAAAAAAGATTACACAGGGGTAGTAAATGAATGCAAAAGAAGGCAAAATAAATAGGACAACCCAAAAAGGAAAAGTGGACCAAATAAATGAGACGGGATAATAAATAGCAAAAACATTTAATAACCTTCAGAGGAGTTGATTTACAAAAATTTAAGAACATTTAGAGGAGTTATTTTGTAAATCTTACAATGCCACAAAACCTACAACATGATATATAAAGATGCATGTTGAAAAAAAAAATAATAATAATACTGATAGTAGATTCATACATATGTTTTCATTTCTTCGAGACGAACTTCCGAGTCTTGCCAAAACAAAATTTAGTTTGTCGAACTCTAATATGATTCCACAAGTTATGAAAACCATACTTCTGTAACAAGCACCTTGTTGGAAATATTTGTGAGGTTGGAGACCAGACAGCAAATTGACCAATGAACTAAAACTCAACTTGAAGAAAACCAAAATGATCATTCTGTCTCTGTAAATGAAGGCTTGAAAGACGTATAACATAGGCTTTCCTAAAAGCAATATTCACGAACTCTTAGTTTGAGATTGATGGTCAATAAATTATAAAGCTGACACAACATGAAGTGCTTGTTTGATTCTCATTATGAGAATCAAATTATAATGAGTTGAAATGTGGGATGGTAGTTGAATAGTTGTCAAATCAGTGGTAGATGAAATTATAATATAGAAGGATAATAGTTCTCAAATAAGTGGTATTTGAATAGTTGTCAAAGGATAATGAAAACATTAAGAACATGGAGATCTGGATGGCTGGATTAATGAATCTGAGAGAGACTCAAAGAATAATATCTGCAAATAAATTACTTCTGAACAAGAGAGGAATTGTCTAACTACATCATAAAGTAAGCATCCTAGGCATTTCTGGGGTACAACAAAAAGTCTAAATTAAATGAAAAGAACAAAATAAACATTGAAATTAAAATGGTTTTTGGGTTCTAAATGTCCCCGATAGCTAAAATCCATCATGTGTAGCTAAAAAGCCCCATGGTCAGTTTGTCTTGTCTAAAGGGGTTTGATCATGAGACTGAACGCTTAATCTGAGAGTTTCAATCTTGACCTTGTGGGTCCAATTTTTTCTCAATTTACTCAGTCGTCTATTCTACACTAGAATAGAAGATGTAATCCATGAGATGGTATGAAGTTTCTGAGTGAAGAATAGAATATGTAATCCATGAGATGGTATGAAGTTTCTGACCTTGGAAACCTGTAGTAAATGGAGTTATGTCCAACAGTCAAACATTTTGGATCTTCTCTCCTTCGCAGACCAAACCATAGCTCTTATTCTTGTTTCCTTCAAAACTTAATTTGCTACTTAAACCCACATGCTATATTATCTCTCTAATATTTGAACAAATATTCCAAGTCCAAAGCACACTGTTGGCAACTCTGACCTTCGTCAACCGCTCAGTGATCAATAAGTGATTGTCATATAGCAAAAAATACAAGAACTAATCAGGTTTGGCAACATAAAATACTTGATAGTACTCTTCAAGAAGTTGGTTTAGAGGTATCCTTTCAATCAATGTATACAAAAATGTGCATACCGAACCATCCTTCGGATTTGATTTTTCTAAAATCAACTCCTACTCAAACTCATTTATATCCACACATATATTCATTAAAATAATTTGCATGTATATTCATAGTTTTTTTTCTTATTTTTTCAACCTCACATCTCAAAAATAATAATAATAATAATAAATAAATAAATAAATTCACTTTCACAAATCTAAAACATACATGAAAAATGCAATCCACCACATCCCAACCAGCCCCGGCTAACTGCTAATTGAACCAAAAATCAAGACTTTCAACCCATACAACTCATGTAGCAAAATTACGCAATAAACAAGAACACAGATTCATTAACAATCATTTCATATCAACATCTATGTACGAGAAACCATATATTTACCTGTGAGGAAAAGCGAGAGATGGCAACAAAAATAACATTCTGAATAAGTAACTTGCTTGTTAGCTTGTTGGTTTGTTAATAATGTAAGGTTAAGTGAAACCAAGAATCCCAGCCACCACATCTTTATATTCACACAACTCCACTTGCATCCATTTTATTTAAGTCTTTTCTTCTATGTGCTTACTTTCATATTTTCAAATCAAAATTCCATTTTAATTGTGTGTGTTTATTTTGTTAAGTCAACTAATTTAACTAGAGTAATATCAAGTAGCAACTCCTCGTGGGATAGACAACCAAACTCTTTGTTCATTATATTACTTGATACGACCCATGCACTTGTGGTATTATACACATCTTTAAGTTCGTAACAAGTTTTTGGCGCCGTTGCCGGGGAGTGTAATATTTGATTACTATTCTAGTTAACATTAGATTAGATACTACTTATTCTTTTGTTTTCTTGATTTAAACTTAAGCTAACTTGTTTTTAATTTTTTTTTGTAGGTCTTCAATAGTTTATGAGTTGCTCTAGAAGTCCTGATCTAGTGGCATTTGACCCCGATATTGAGGCAACTTTCTGAAGGAGACTACGAGAGCAACGAGAAGCTAGAAGGAGACAAATTCTTGAAATGGAGCACTACTGAGATCCTATCAATCCTATCATTCCACCGGTAGCTAATCCACCTAGAGTCATTCCAAGGCATGGAGCTCCATTAGGCTTTAATATGGAAGCTCCTAGAGCTCATCAACAACCAAGGGTGCAACCAGTTGTCAATGAAGAGGATATGCTTTTTGGGGACTTCATGAATCCCCCGGTGGTTTAAAGTGCAAGTATTATTTATCCCTCATATGGCCACCCAAACTTCCAACTTCGTCCGGATGTCATCAATTTATTCTCTAATACTATCTCATTCTATGGGAGAACTGGTGAAAATCCATATTCTTATATAGCTAGATTTATGGAAATGTGTGGAAATTTCAAATATGAAGGGGTAAATGAGGAAGCAATTCGAGTGAGGCTAGTTGTGCATACATTAAAGGATAAAGCAAGAGAATGGATAGACATTCTACCCCCGGGGAGCATCACTAATTGGGAGGAATTTGTTCAAAAATTCACTACGAAGTACTTCCCACCCACTAAAGTTTCTAGCTCAAACATGAGATTACTACTTTCTAACAATATGAGTCCGAAGCTTTCACAAGGCATGGGAGAGATTCAAGGATATGCTACGAAAATGTCCAAATCATGGAATTTTTTGGGAGCACAAGTTAATTATTTCTATGCCGGGTTGACTCCTTCATGTCGTTCCAATGTTGATTCATCTTCCAATGGGTCAATCAAGATGAAAAGCATTCGAGAGGCATATGATTTGTTTGAAATCATGAGTGAACAAAGTGCAATGTGGCCGGATAGGGGTTCTCAAAGGAAAGGAAGTGAAATTTATGAGATGGATGCGTATTCACTACTTTTAGCCAAGATTGATGCATTGTTAAAGAAGGTTGAGGGACTTTCTGCATCCACATATCATCCCATCAATGTCATACAAGCTCCTCCACCTATTTGTGAAATTTGTGGAGCAAATCATCAAAGTTCATCTTGTCCATTGGTTCATCAAGAGTCTTCATCATCGGAGCAAGTGGCTTATGCACAAAACTTCCAACGTCAAGGGTATAATCCAAATAGGAACCATCCTAATCTCTCTTATGGAAATAATCACAATGTGCTCAATCCGAGACCACAAGAGAAGAAAGAGGGTTGGGAAGAAGCTCTTGCTAAGTTGGCAAATCAACAATTGAAATATCAAGAGCGCAATGATGTAGCTTTGAAGAACTTGGAAAACCAAGTAGGCCAACTAGCCAAACTTCTTTCGGAGAGGCAACAAGGAGCTTTGCCAAGTAATACCGAGACAAAACCAAGGGAAAATGTGCAAGCAATCACAACAAGGAGTGGGATGAAACTACCCGAGATTTCATTGAAATGCCCATCGGCTCAATCTGAGAAGGCAACCATGAACAATGACAAATCTAGTCAAGAGCCTGAAGCAATAGAAGAAGGGGCTAAAGAAAGTGTAATCGGACCTTCATCTCCAAAAGTTCCAAATCCGGTCAAGACTTACGTACCTACTATCCCATTTCCTCAAAGGCTACAAAAGCAAAAACTTGATGCTCAATTTGGTTAATGTTTGGAGGTGTTTAAAAAGCTACATATTAACATTCCATTTGCCAATGCATTGGCTCAAATGCCAAGTTATGCCAAGTTCATGAAAGATATTCTTTCAAATAAGAGAAAACTTGAGAAGCATAAGACCGTGATGCTAACGGAGGAATGTAGTGCCATTTTGCAAAACAAGCTACCTCCAAAAATCAAAGATCCAGTGAGTTTTACAATTCCTTGCACTATTGGTGATCTAAATTTTAGTAAAGCTTTATGTGATCTTGGTGCTAGCATTAATTTGATGCCTTTGTCTATTTTCAAGAGATTGGGCTTGGGAGAAGCCAAACCGACCATTGTATCATTGCAATTGGCCGATAAATCCATCAAGTATCTATAGGGTATTATTGAGGATGTGCTTGTCAAAGTGGATAAATTCATTTTCCCGGCCAATTTTATCATTCTTGATATGGAGGAGGATCATGATATTCCTATCATTTTGGGGAGGCCTTTTCTAGATGTGCAAGAAGGGCAGCTAATTTTGAGGGTTCAAGATGAGCAAGTCACTTTTAATGTGCTAAGGGCTTTCAAATATCCATCCGGGTCCGATTCTTACTTCCGGCTGGAAACCATTGATCAAGTAGTGGCTATACCACCATATCTCGGCAAAAAGAGACCTCATTTTGAGGAATTGGGAAAGAATTCTTCACCACCACTACCATCACTTCAACAAGCTCCCACTCTTGAGCTCAAGCCTCTTCCTTCTCATTTGAGGTATGCTTACTTAGGAGAAGCTTCTACACTTCCGGACGCTCTTCCGATCTTCTTTAAGCAAGTTAGAAAAGGAAAAGCTACTTCGGGTATTGAAAGAGCACAAAAGGGCCATTGGATAGACTATATCGGATATTCGGGGAATAAGTCCCTCATTATACATGCACAAGATCCTTATGGAGGATGATTTCAAACCATCAATTGAGCATCAACGCCGCCTTAACCCAAACATGAAAGAAGTTGTGAAATCCGAAGTGTTGAAGTTGCTTGATGCGGGGATTATTTATCCTATTTTGGATAGTGCATGGGTTAGTCCGGTCCAAGTTCTACCAAAGAAAAGAGGTATCACAGTGGTGGAAAATGAAAACAATGAACTTATCCCTACAAGACCGGTGACCGGATGGAGAATGTGCATGGACTAGTGAAAGCTCAATAATGCCACTAGAAAAGATCATTTTTCCCTTCCATTCATCGATCAAATGCTTGAGCGATTGGCGCGTCATTCCTACTATTGTTTTCTAGATGTTATTCGGGCTACAATCAAATTACCATAGCTCCGGAGGATCAAGAGAAGACAACATGTACTTGCCCATATGGAACTTTTGCATATAGGAGGATGCCTTTTGGTCTTTGCAATGCCCCCGCAACTTTCCAAAGATGCATGATGGCCATTTTCTCCAACATGGTGGAGAAATTTATTGAGGTATTTATGGATGACTTCTACGTATTTGGAGACTCTTTTGATAATTGCTTGAGAAATTTGAGCATGGTATTGAAGAGATGTGAGGAGAGATGTGAGGAGACAAACTTATTGCTTAATTGGAAAAAATGTCATTTTATGGTTCAAGAAGGCATTGTTTTTTGCCATAAGATTTCACAAAAAGGGATTGAAGTTGGTAAGGCTAAAATCCAAATTATTGAAAAGTTACCTCCTCCGGGCGGTGACCCGTGGCCTGGTGGTTTTTTTCTGGAAATACCAATTTCAATTTTGTTTGAGCCCCTTTTGTGCAAATTTGAAAAGTTTGGTGTCTTGTAGCCCTAAAAACATGTTTTCATATATATATATATATATATATAAGACTCATTCTTCATCCATCTAGGGTTGTTCTTGGGGAGTTGTTCTTGGAGGCAAAAATTAGGGCAAAGTAAAAGAGAGAAGAAGAAGAAGAGAAATTTTGAGAAGAATTCCAAGTTTGTGCTTCCAAGGGAAGGATTACATTCTTATACTTGTATTTCCTCTTTATTTTTCTCATTTACAATGTATGTCATTAACTCTCTACTTTGTCCCCTTTTTGTAATGAACTATACATTTTGATGTTGGGATTTTTGGTGTAGCTTAACCAAGCTTAGTTAATATCAAGGCATGCTTTTCTTGCTTTCTTGTTTGTTCTTATGTGTGGTTGTTATGACATTTAATGTCCTTCATTTACTTGGCCAATAAATGATGTGTTGAGTGATTTGTATAGCTTTCGAAAGAGGAATATACATATTAGACCAAGTAACAATCACCCTAGGTTCTTGTGGGAGATAGAAATATACTCCTAGTCCTAGGTGACTCATTGAGGCATTTTTACAAACACTTAATACAATTAATTGGATTTCAATTGACATAGAGATATAGTAGGTTGATCTAATTAATTATGGCTAATTTAACACTCGAGAGAGGTAATTAGCTAGAATAGGAAATCCGAGTCTAACATTATGAATAAGTAACTTGCTTGTTAGCTTGTCGGGTTGTTAATTAAGTAAGATTCAGTGAAACCAAGAATCCCAACCACAGTATCTTTATATTCAGATAACTCCACTGGTATCCCTTTTATTTAAGTCCTTTCTTCTATATGCTTACTTTTATATTTTCAAATCAAAATTCCATTTTAATTGTGTGTGTTTATTTTGTTAAATCAACTAATTTAACTAGAGTAATATCAAGTAGCAACTCCTCGTGGGATCGACAACCAAACTCTTTGTTCATTGTATTATTTGTTACAACCCATGCAATTGCGGTATTATACACATCTTTAAGTTTAGTAACACCAACATCCACATGTCCTTTCACTAACTACTACAAATTCCCAAAAGGAAGTCACTCACCCAAGTAGCATTCATTCTTCCACACAACTTCCCTTCTCAAATTAAACTGCCTCACACTTTGTCAAGTCAAGAAACCACTATTTACCTCCACAATAACATGCTCGGCTTCCAGCAAGAAGGTCTGCAGTCCTTGCGGCACGGACCTCGATACCGGCTTCAGTCACACAAGAAAATTAGCCAATTAACTCTGTATCTTTAACTAAATTCAATCTTCAATACAGTTAAATTTCATATGCGCATACACAAACACATATACATAACCCTAAGAAATATACACAAAATGGAATTGGAATTGAGCAACTTACATAAATTTTGGTCCATTCAATGGCATCCCAATTTTGGTCCATTGAATGGCATCCCAGCCACCGGCGCCCTTGATCCTATCCGACTTAGCAAGTCGAGCGTCAGTGTCCTGGACGAAGGTTGATCTCAATGAGTGAATTTTTGGGAAGTCCATTTCCACGGCGACTCAGCGGAGGCGGGGCAGAGCGCAGTAGAAAGAAACGGCAACAAAGTAGATAAGGGATGTAATGCAAATTTAGCTGGAAACCGAAAGGATTTCGAGTTTTCAGTGAAGACAGTCGAATTCAATTAGAAGAAATTTTGTGACAAAGACATTTCGTTGTGAAATTCTTTATGGTGAAAGCTCAAACCCCAAACCAAAAAATTCCCCCAAAACTGTACCTGAAAACAGGGATTTTTCCAAAATGGACTTTGTCAATCCTTATTTGTACAAAATAGCCTTCTTAAGTTAAAAGGCCTCAAATATACTAAAATGTCTAAAATATCTTTAGTATCATATCAAAATAATTTATTTACTAATAAAAGGAAAAAGTCACAAACGCCCTTATTATATATACAATTACTGTAAGTATAAGCATGAGTTCTCTCCAAAACTGATCGTTTCACCTTCTTCCTTATTTCTCAAATCTGTGCATAATGTTTGATGTCAAAATTTTTTCCTGCCACTAAAATGAATAGTAGAATGAGAAGCTAGTAAACCATCTCCATTTACTTGGTGAGAATTCTCACATTGATATACACATTTTGTTTAGTTTACTGTATAGATTTTACATTTATTCCACATTGAGGTTTCTTGATTGTTATACCATTTGGATAAATTCCCATGTCATTTTCACTATTGGAGGAACTGGAAATTAATCATAGGTTGCAGTACACATCAAAAAAATTTGAAGGCATAGGCTTTTTTTTTTTTTTTTGGTTAAACCCTCGACGAGTCTGTTAATAGACTTTAGGTAGTCTGTTGACGAACTCAGTGAAATGGTCTATTAAAAGATGTTATACAGTTTTTTAACAGACTTATTGTTTAACCACAATCTGTTAATAGAATCAGTGAAATGGTCTGTTAGCAGACTTTATACAGTCTCTTAGCAAACATTTTGTGCAACCACAATTTCGTGCCAAATACTTAAAGTTATAAGCAATGTCATATTTGATAATGATCTAAAGTTTTGTTTGACATACAGATATGGTCGACAGTACAATAGTTGCCATTTGTTACTTTAGTGAATTTGTAAAAAATGATCAAGGAAAATAGACATGGAAATGGAATGAGAGCAATGAAGAAGCTGTAGAGGGAATTTTTGTATCCAATAGTGCTTAATGCTCAAAGTTATATCGGAGATACACGACCTTCTTCATATCAATGCCTGTAAAAATATGGAATTAGGATTTCTTTTCCCTGAGAATACACAAATTTCAGTTCCACCGCTTAAGATTACTTCGGACAATAACCATTGCATCTCTTTACAGTCAGCGACAACAACCATTAGAATAAGAAGAGAGATGAGTCATACTTCCATTTCAAAACCTCTTAACAAAAATAAAAGACAACCAATTCATAAACAAAAGACACTTGCATAACAAAAGAAATATCGATAAGCATTTATTGTTTCTTCGTAGTCACTCGATGATATTTCACCACAACATTATACAATTCAGTGTATAGTATTTCTAACAAAAGACAAGGTTCATACCAATACAGTGATGGTTTTTATATGTAACTCGTCCTTTAACTAAATTGAATAAGGTAAAATGATGAACGGAATATACGCGTCTGTCAGAAAGTCTATCGACAGACCTATAGACATACTAGATAGACCTATAAACAGACCAATCGGTTATTAGACCTTTGCCCAGATTGGTTTGTATTGATAAGTACTTGAGTATAGCATTTGATGGTAAAATAGCCCGAAAGCACTAATTCTGACATGTTTAGTGACTTTGACGTTAAGCATAATTCTCGCGTGAACCCTTTAATGTTTTGTTCAATTTGAGTTCCATCAAGAAGCTCTCTACGTTGATCTATTAGAATAAGAAGAGAGTTTAGTTGTACTTCCTTTTTAAGAGACCGTAACAATAATAATACACAAGATTCATAACTGTAGGACAATGAATCAAAAATGTCACTCTACAATCAGCTAAATTGACTTGGGCTAAATGATATATGACAAGAATTATTTTGTTGAGAAGAAGAGAGACAAGTCATACATTCCTTTCAGGAGCTCGTAACAACAGTAAAAGAGAAGCAATTCATGCAACATAAGACACTTGTATAACAAAAAACTTAAAGGATACAATGTTTCTTCATTGTTAATTGATTATATTTCACCACATCGTTGTAAAATTGAGCGGATCTTTTATTTAACAGAAGACAATGTTGGTACCGATTGGCCAATGATCTTTATATGTAACTCGTCCTTCAGCTAAATTGAATAAGGCGAAATGATAAACGAAATATATGAGTCTGTCAGGCAGTCTGTCGACAGACCTATAGACAGACCGATCTGTTTGAAGGTCCGTTAACAGACTGAATGATAGACCAGTCGGTTATTGACATGAAAGTGATAATTTTGACATGTTTAGTGACTTTGACATGTTACGCATAATTTTCACATACAAACTTCATTTGTTAGTTCAGCTTGAGTTAGAAAAGAGATTAATCATACTTTCATCTTGGGAGAACATAACGATAGGAAGATGTTATATGTAACTCTTCCTTCAACTAAATTGACTTGGGGTAAATGATCATTGACAACAACTATCTTTCACCGAAGAAGAGAGATGGGTCATACATCCACTTTACCGCAACTCAACAATAATAAAAGGCAACCAATTCGTAAACAAAAGACACTTGTATAACAAAAGAAACTGCAAGCATATATTTTTTTGTGCTCACTCGATTATGTTTCACCACAACATCGTACAATTCACTGGATAGTTTATCTAACAAAAGATTAGAATTTGAACCAATAGGACGATGATATTATATGTGTCTCTTCCTTTAACTAGATTGAATTAGGTGAAATGATGAATGGAAGATACGAGTGTGTCAAGAAGTCTGTTGACTGACCTGAAAACAGATCGGTCTGTTTACAAGTCTGTTAACAGACTGATAGACAGACCGGTCGATTATCAGACCTCTGCACCGACTGGTTTGTATTGATAAGTAAGAGAGTGAAGCATTCGATAGCAAAACATCCCAAAGGCAAAATTAACGAGGGTTATGCTCTTTGCACGTGACTTTGGCATGTTACGCACAATTTTCACGTTAAACCTTCAAATGTTTGTTCAACCTGAGTTCCGTTGCATATCTTTACACTGATCAACAATAACACAATATTAGAATATGAAGTGAGATGAGCCATACTTCCAGATCTGGAGACCTTAACTACTTTTTAACAATGTTCATAATGATACAACGATGAATCTTAAATGTAACTCTTCCTTCAACTACATTGAATTGGCCAACGACAAATACAAGTATGCTAAGGAGTCAGCTGACAAACATATAAAAATACTAGTCTGTCTAGAGGTCTATTAACAGACCGGTTAGTTAAAAGACCTATAGCAGACCTACTAACAAAGTTTCCCATTCAGAAGTATATATTGCATTTTGACATAGCCATTCCCTGGACAAAGCACATAACGAGTTTAACCAAATTTCCATTGAATATTGTTTCTTTGTACTATATCTCGGGTATGCAATTTATACACAATAAAAACAACTATGCCTCTAGGTCATAGCCATTCATTTACAAAGGGTTGTATTCAAAAAACTAATGGACAAAAAATATTTTACGTGATCGATCAATTCATACCTAACATTTTACAGCTAAGATAATAGTCAGCATGGTTAGACTTATAGGAATTAGCCATTCACAACAACAATCAGAGAGGCCTAGGGATCACAATCAAGTGCATGAATATCGATTGCTAATTTCTTCCTCCAAAGAAACATGTAAAAGTCAACAACATCTTTAGCATTGCATCCAAAACTCAAGAATTCAATAAACTTGATCCTGTACACACCATAATCTCCCTTGTAGACAACAAGAATAAGTATTCACAACGCAAATCATGGCAAGATTAATTGTTGGGAAAAAACTCACGAGTGTATTTGTCTTGCGGTGCCTTGGACTTTCTTAATATCAAAAACATATTTTCCCATAGTAACACCCTCCGATCGTAACAGCCTCGGTATACAAATAGCCATGTTTATAGCTTTATCTACAGGCGTAACATCCCACCAAAATTTAACCCCCAATTAAGTTATGTGGTCGACGATAATGGCATAATTGCTCAAATTATATTGGAAGATCTTGAGATAATCGCTTCAATAATAATAAGGAAAGAAATACGGTTCTTGATTCACAAAAAATCAAAGTTTGGTGACTAAATTACAAGCCGACATAGAGTATAAGGACTTCTCGAGCAATAAACGAACGATCCTCATTGAGCCACATCGCCCGTTAACATATATGGCTCCACGTTGCTTCACTTGTCTTACTCTTGTTGGTGGAATCCAAAAGTTTACTAAAACTAACTAACTTCTAACTATTATAAAAAAGGGCTAAAGGGTCATCAAGTTTTCCAAAACTCCCAAGCCATCCCTTTTTCTCTACCGAACCCCAGAATTCGTCCAACATGGTCAAGGGAAGAAGAAAACTAATAAAAACTCACTAGAACACCTATTTGTCTCTTTAAAAAGGCCCATTACCATATATGGTTAGATCTTAACTCGAAAAATAGCGTTAATTGAAGAATATCAAAGCTTTAATAGCACTTTTCCACTTGGGATTATTAGAGGAACGTTTGAGGTAAGTAACACACGTCTTGGTCTCTCCTCGTATTTTGAAACGCATGTTTAAATGATTTTGGCATTCTTTTTGAGTAACGCATGTCTTTGGCTCTATCCTTTCCTGTCTCTTGGCTCTCTCTTTCACTCTCTCTCTCTTTTGGAACTCGTGCCTTTAATTATATTTTTATTGATTGTTGGTGTACCATTGCTTTGGATAAACCATTATTGTTTGCTCTTGGGCCTCGTTAGTAGCGTTGTCTACCCATTTTGTATTGTATTTGTATTACTTTGCGGCGTTATGACCTTACTGTGTGGTCTTAGTCATTTTGTATAATTGTATCGTATAGCTTATGGGTAGAGGCTAAACTAGTAATGTGCCCGAACTTTGTATCATTGTCAATTTGTGACCCTTCTTGCATTGTTTTACGTAGGCCAATAAATGTTGTTACTCACTGGGTACTTTGCACTCACTCTCCATCTTCTACAATCCTGTAAGTATTGAATTTAAAGATTTGTGGCCGGATCGTTCCAAAGATGGAGAAGATACATGTATGTGATTGAGACTTCAGTGCGTGGCAAATGTTTCGTTATGGGTGACCGCAATAGTTATTGTAAAATGATATTAAATATAATAGTGTTTGAATTGTATTTGTAAAGTCTCGCCCTCGATTTTGAATTAAGACAACACTTTAGCTACCGATATTTGAGATAATATGGTAATGAAATTGGGGGCGTGACAATAGGTCTGCTAACATACTCATTAACAGACCGGTCTATTTCTGGAATTAAACTGTGAAAATGCCTGTCAATTTTGAACTAGTTTAAAGCACCAATCTACGTAGTCATCATTAGTCTTACAATCAAAATAAAAAAAAATTCTAAATGTCAAAAACAAATAAATAAATTCTAAGTGCATCACTCCATAGGTGAGATAAAACAAAATGGAGTTTATTTGTCGGTCCAAGTAATCCACCACCTGAATCAAGACAATTTGACTAATAACCAAGGCTGGTGAGGTTGGGTTTCATCAACTATGCCTCACAAAGTTAATCCAATTGACATAACAAATTCCTTTACAGTGGAAGAAGAAGCACATGAATGACAACAAACTAGTTAATCCAATTGACAAGCAAATTTTTTTCTTTTTTTTTTAAATAAACGATATGATATTATTTCATAAGGAAAAATCTAATATTATTTCATAAGGCAAAAGAAACTATATGATATTATTTCAAGGGGGACATCGCCCATTCTCCAACAAAACAATAGCAAAGTAAAAGAGAAAAAAATGAGAATCCAACATAAACAGTAGCAAACTAAGCAACTACTAACAACAGTAAACCAAAAGCGAAAACAAACAGAAGCAAAGCACTAGCCCAGGAACAGAGGACCACAGAGCAACAAAATCAAGAATTTATGAGTTAAGGAATTAGGAATTTAGAATTTAGGGTTACAAAGGAACTGGGGAAGGAAAGGTTACCCGCTAAGTGCAACTGTAGACTGATCAAACTGAGTTGTCTGGTCCCCGATCGAAAGTGAGACAAACTGGCTTGACGAAATCAACAAAATCAAGCAATTTTGGTTGCTCTAATGAAGTCGCAAGCATCATTTATGTAAGTAGTCTACAAAGTAAACAAATTATTTGCAAATAACTCAACGGAAAATTATCATTTATTTATGCACTGGAGACTATTAAACAATCTTATCATCACAAACTAAATTTATATTTCTCTAGTAACAATAACAAGAAGGTCAAAGCAAAAAGGCAATTCTGCCGATTTTAGAAATCAAAAAGCATTAAACAAGCAATGTCAAACCTATATAATCTGCTCAAACTTCTAGAAGTGTTAAAGTGAAAAGTTCGACCTAAAATTTACTAGGCACATATTTACTCTAGTTTTTCCCCATTCTCATTTGCCATAGTTACATGCCCCTTCTCTCATTTTAAAGAATTATTACGAGAGGTATTCCTTTTGCCGGTAAATCAGGAGAAAAACTGGTATACAAGAAACATATTGTAAATCTCTGCGCAAAAACTGGTATACAAGAGATATATTGTAAATCTCAGCGCAACTCTGTTTAGAAATTTTCCAACAAGATTAAGAAACTATGATTACTTCTCATGATCACTCAGTTTTCACAATTCCTATTATCCTATAAAATTATTAATTATCTGAAACATGAATTAAAAAAGTAGTAATTTCCAACAACACAGAAAATAAATCATTAATAAGAGTGAAGAACATAAGCAATTTCCAGATGCCAATTGGGATTTGGGAATTAGGATTTAGGAATTTAGGATTTATGGTTACCGCGCTAGAACTTAGAAATCGCAACGCTTGCCCGGAATGGCTAAGTCTACGTTGCTGGCTTGCGGCTAATGCTTGCCCTTGTCGGACTCCAACTGAATCAACGGCCGAACGTTCACGCGTTCACAGGGTCCGGGGTGGGTGGTTGTTCGAAGGTTAAACGTTCTCTGTTCTTCTAGGTAAAACGTTCTTTTCAGTAATGTATCAAATTAATGTGGTCGGATTTGGGGTTGAGTTACAGGTTCCAAATTCCAATTGAGTGGGGAAGGAATTTCAGTGTTTGGAGGGGGAAGTCCAGATTTGCCCCCGATATGTTAACCGAGTCAATCCGATCCGATCCACCCATTGTGGATCGCAATATGGGTTTCAAAGCTTAAAAAATGTTCAAAAAAAGGAATTCTCCCATCTCCCTTTTGCTTTCGGAAATGACATCATTCTGACGGTAAATTCTAAAATGGTATCATTCTATTTTAAAGACAGTGAAAGGAAGTTTGGCAGATTTAGAGTGGATCAGGTTTGATCTTTGTCACTTGTAGATACAATCTGCAATTGGCGAATGCAATTGTATAGATGCACATGATGAATTAGAGCAGATCAAGCTGATGATCAGAAAGAGAGATGCAAGACATAAATGATAAATTTGAATTAGTGTATTGAGATTTAGTTTATTTTTGCAAATCGAAAATGATTTTTTTTTTTTGTGGATCCACACTGATCCATATCTGCTATATGATATGTGATGAATTAAAAATTCAATCCAATCTATTGCATTGATTCTCAAATCGATCTTACAGGGATCATATATTTATCGAATTTAGTCTAGATTGCGTTTTTTTGTTATCACTATTTCCGTTGGTTGCCGTTGACGCGAGACGTGCTAAGATGGATTAAGTTCTTATTTTATATTGTTCTTTATTTTTTATTTAAATAATGAAGGGTATAATAGTGATCTTAACAAGAATTGACAGTACTAATTGAAAGGTTGAGAACATGAGTTAGTAGGGACGTAACTTGGATGCCCAAAAAATAATGTGAACAAAATTATATAAAAACTTTAAGGTTAGAGACCTATAGTGGAAATAAATAGTTAAAAGTGTCATGGTCATATTAATAAGGGTTAACAGTGAAAACTAGAAAGTCTATGATGAAAAGTGACGTTGAAGACATAATAATATGAAAAGTAAGAGTGTGGTAGGCCCAAAAAAAGAAACAAAATTGATAGAAAGTTAAAAGGTTGAGGACATAGAGTGAAAATTACCCATATAATAATTCGTGCAAGAATTTGCTCGCGTTGCTGACTTACAGAACTTAAGCACAATGGAAACTTCAAGGTTCCTGTTCGTATATGCATATATACGTAACAAAACTTACGCACAATGAGAACTTGAGGATTCACGTTTGTATGTACACCATACACATAGGATATCGACTTTACTGGCAGCACTGATCACAAGAACACATGTCACACACTTCACAACAAACATTCAGGCACTCAAAACATGCAAGCGCCGTGCAAAGCTGTGTCAAAGCAATTGCACACTGGTCGTTGAGCCGATTCAAACATCTAATAAAACATATGCAACAACAATCCGCCAGCCGGCCACCGACATGTGAAGCAGATGTGATAAGCATTGTGGAATGTTCGTATAACTTGGGTTCTGCATTTTCGGGAGGAAGGTTCATGGCAGCCGCCTCCAAATTACCAAAGCCATAACCAGTACCTCGCAAAAATGTGATATTGCTCCCTATGCTATCATCGGCAATTTTCTGCACATCCATTTCATTGTGACGAGTGAATTATATAATTCAGAAAACATTAAAAGAGAATTTCTATTGGCTCACAACTATCTTCTGACATGAATCTGCAGAATTTCCTAGGCCCCTATGTGAGAGAACCCTGATTGCGGATTGTCATTCACAACAAGTGCCAAAGCAAATGTTGCTCGTTTAGAATTTTTGGAAATTTTATCCATGAGATGTTCCTATTATTAGCAAGTAACTTTATCAAGATTCAAAAGGAGCTACATGAAATTGTATCCCACCAAAAAAAAAAAAGAAAAAAGAAAAAAAAAAATGGTTGTTATGATATTCTTTTCTTGGCGCCAAATTTCTCAGAGACATGTAAATTCCAGTCATTTTTGGATAAGGCATTAAAGATATTGTAAATTGAGAATTTGAGAGAGCTATATATATATATATATTTATATTTATATTTATATTTATATTTATGCCGCCCCGCCCCCCACCCCCCGCGGCAAGCCCAAAAAAAAAAAATATGTGCATGAAGGTCTAACTTGACTGAGTAAGCTGAGGAAATTTGTTAAAAATCAGACTTGGTATCAAAGCCTCTTAAATGAAGAATCAACCATCATCTCCTTTAAATTCCCCAATCGAGCAAAACTACATTACATCAACAGTGCCTTAACCGTTGATAGGCAGCGAAAACTCCCCTTTTTAGATCCTCACTTTCTCAGACTTCTGCAGTAAAGTTGGAGAAAAATATCTTTCCGTTGTGGAAGCATATGGTTATGCCCACGATTAAGGGGGACAACCTTGAAGGATTTCTATCCGGTGAGACTAAATGTCCCAATGAATTTCTGGGGCACACAAGTTTTAGGTGAAACTGATACAACCACATAGATGAGTTCAAACCCTGAGTACAGAAAATGGATTTTAGTGGAACAACTATTGAAGGTTTGGGCTTCACTCCACTATGACTCTAAAGATAGCACTGCGCGTAATGGGAGCTACTAATTTACAAAAGCTTTGGACTTCTGTTGAAGAGATCTTGGGAGTAATGAATAAGAACAAAGTCACATTTCTTACCACCGAGCTTCAAAAACTATCAAGCTTTCAAAAACAAGGAAGGGCTTGATGACTATAAATCAATATCTGAATACACTAAAGCAGCTGGTTGACAACTTAGAAATAGTAGGTAAACCAATCTCAAACTCCGATGTGGTAAATCAAGCCCTGGCTAGTTTGGAAGAGGAGTACACTCCTATAGTTGTCCAGATTAACATTAGATATAATGTCTCATAGACTAAGTTGTAATCTGTACTAACGACATTTGAGAGTAGGATATAGCAGTTGAATGCTTTAAGAAAGGGTTTCAACTTTAAGAAATGGGATGGCTTCAGTGAATCTAAGTCAAGCATTAGTTAATGTGGTTCAAAGGCAAGGTTTTTCTAACAATAGAGGCGGTAGGTCGGTCAAATTGTGGTAGCAGAAATAGCACCTATAGAGGAGAAAGAAGCAAAGGTAGAGGTGGAAAGTCTGTCCAAAGTGAAACAAGAAAAGAGAATTGTCAAATCTGTGGAAACTGAGTCATAATGCTAAAGACAGCCGAGATAAGTACAGGTCTAATGGTCAGGAGCAATATGGAGGTAATCAACCTGCTGCCATGTTAGCTTCAACCTCTACAGTAAGTGATCCAGCTCAGTTTGCTCACTCTGGAGCCAACAATCATGCTCTTCCGATCTATAGCGGATAACATTTCAGAGCATGTTGAGTATGGCGGCAAGGAATCATTGATGGTTGGTGATGGAAGTAAGATAAAGATAACACATATTGACAGTAGCCACCAGAAAACAATGAATAATGATTTCATTACATTACAGTTGAAAAATATGCTTTGTGTGCCTAGAATTAAGAAGAATTTATTGAGTGTTTCTCAACTTACCTCACACAACAATGTACTAATCAAGTTTCACTCCGATTTCTGTGTTGTGAGCAAATCAACTCAGAAAATTCTACTACAAGGGAAGCGTAAAGATGGGCTGTAACATATTCAAGAACACGAACCAATATCTTTGAGTCCTACTCTACCAAATAAGTTTCCAATTTCTGTCTTTGCTGTTGAGTCAAGTGTGTCTAATGAGTTTAAACTGCATCAGTGGCATAGGAGACTAGGTCATCCTGCCACCAGTGTCATGTCCAAGGTCTTAAGAGTCGTGTAACCAGTCCTCTGTCAACAATAAAAATCTGTCGTTTTGTGATGCTACCCAATTAGGAAAATCACATGCACTTACTTTTAAAATTTCTCAGTCACATGCTCTCCACTAGATCTAATTCACACAGACTTGTAGGACCTGCTCCAGCAATTTCAACCTTAGGCTTCAGATATTAAATCCTATTTATTGATGATCATAGTAGGTTCACTTGGATATACCCTTTAAAACAAAAATCTGAGGCAATAGTAGCATTCAAAAACCTTGTGGAAAATAAATTGAAAAGAAAATCAAGACTATTCGGTGTGACGGAGGAGGAGAGTTCAAGAGTTTTTCAAATCTGTTACAAACATATGGTATAGAAATGAGAACTTCCTGTCCACAGACTTCAACCAAGAATGGCAGAGCAGAAAGAAAGCACAAGCATATGACTGAAACTGATCTAACCTTGTTCGCTAAAGCCAAAATGCCTCTCACCTATTGGTGGGAAGCTTTCTACACTAAGCTTAAAGTATTTAGGCGTGCTTGCTTTCCCTACCTTAAACTCTTCCAATCTCGCAGATTCAGTTTTCACTCCATCAAATATATGTGTTATTAAGTTACAGTAGTTCACACAAACCATTTAAGTGCTCAAGTCCAACTGGAGAAATTTTTCTCCAGACATGTAGTATTCAACGAAAATTCTGAAAATGGGGATAATTATAGTGCTGGAAATTTTTTGCTTAGGGCAGTAATATTGAAGAGATGGAAGTTGGTCAGCCACAACAAAATGCAGAGCTGGTGAGTTAGTTGCATGGTGAACCACATACCTCAGTTAGAGACAAGGTCCTGGAAAGGAAACTTCAACTTGGACGTGTCCCTGTCGCAGATCAAACACCTGACTTGTCTCACAAAACCTCTTGCTACTTCAAGATTTAACCAGCTAAGAGACAAGCTTGGATTTACACAAGTGTGCTCCAGCTTTCCCTTATTTCTTTGTCTTTGTCAATTTTATATACAACCAAATGGGTTGTTAGGATATTCTTTTCTTGGCCCAAAATTTTAGGGATTCTTAGAGAGATGTAAATTAGATTTCGTCATTTTTTGGATAAGGCTGTAAACATATAGTTAGTGTGTGTGTGTGTGTGTGTACCTGGGGTGTGTGTGTGTACCTGGGAGGTTCATCTCAGTAAGTCAACATAAGAGGAGCAACCCAAATGACATGTACAAGTTAATTATAGTTTGGATAATTACCATGTTAGGTTGTTACCTTTAGATTTGTATTTTATCTCGTGGGATTAGTTTCTCTGTGTTAATGGGCAGTTTGCATTGCGGTTTAGATAGTGGATAAGTCTGTATTTAGTGGATTAGTTTCATGCAGTTGTATTGGGCGGTTTGTTATGTTTATTTGAGGTGGGAATTATTATCCCTTTATGGTTCCTTACTTCCTTTCTTTAAAATATCATTTTGTCCAACTGGTGTCAGGAAAACTATATTATATGAGGTTAAAAATCTATTTGGAAAAAAGCGTGGGTAAGACCATACCTCGTCAACTGCCTTTGATTTGGATTGCTGCATCCTTTTATCATTTTCAATTAGAATCATGCTGGTGTACTTTGAACGGACAGTTGTGTGTATGCTCATTTTCGCAGCCTAACATAGGAACAGCTTAGGTCATCATGATTCATGTGATCATGAAAAATATGTCTCCTATTAAGTGCCTCGTCTTTAGGAAAATTACTGACAATAGACTTAGGTCAACAGAATATGGAAAACAAGCAAGAGAAATTGCTGTAATGATGAATGAAGACCTATAAGCACCTAACTCTGATGTTACTTTTCATGGTGAGAACGTGTGGAAGTACCTTTTCTTCTAGTTGTTTGTTTCCTGACAACCATGCATGACCCGTAATTATGTCAATTTGTCTTCTTGCAAATACCTGATCAAGTGAGATTTTCTTTTACTTTTATTCATACTTTAAAATAAAAAAAATAAAATCTCAAAATCAAAAGTTCTATACGTCTTATGGGACGTCTGTCAACTTTGTAAAAGTTTCTTCCAGGAACTATTGCGGAAAGTAATCTATGCATGTAAACTTTCTCAGCTTCTTTGCTTCCGAAAGTTTACTAAACCATCAAATAAAAGTAAACGGACAAGTATATCCAGAAAAGAAAAGGGCAAAATAACAAGAAATCGAAAGTAAAAGGATCCTGTCAACAAAATTAAATGTTTAAATCATGACTCTGAAATGAAAATTACTTTGTCAATAGGAATGCCCTCTGCTTTTAGCACTCTAGTATTGACCACAAGATTGCTCAAATCTGCCAAGGTTCCTCGGACTTTAACTGTGTCCGGAAAGTTCCCACAGTATCTTCCAGATACAAATAAAGGACTTCCCGATAACAGGTCTGGAAGACGAACTGAATATAACTGCAGGAACATTCATAAAACATTATATCTTATATAGGTAACCGTGAAGCAAATAAAACCGTTGCAGCAAAATCTCTCATATTAGTTTTGCCTTTTCAATAAAATTAACTTCCATGATAATGTATTATGCACAAGCAAAAGTTCAAAATATCATAGTATAGATGCATATACCTGTAGAATTATGCATGAGCACACGGATAAAACAGAGCATGCAATTCGAATAATAAGTCGCTGATAATTTCTCAACTGCAAATATTATTTTACAATGGAGGGAAGTATATACATCAATCAATATTCTTTTGGGTGTATGACGGAGGTCGGAGGGTTATGGATAATGATCAAATTCTGCCTACCTCAACTGAATCCAGCTGTTCCAAAGCATCAATAGTAATATCTGCAAGTATGACTGATGATACATTGTTAAAAAATCTTTCCATCCGCAAGTTGATCAAATCTGGCCAATTTGAGCATTAACAACAAAATCAGAGAGAATAAGTTAAAGCTCTTATAATGAAGCTGGTACCAGAGGTAATTATATTTTATCAATTGGAATAAAGCAGCTCATTCCAATTGACAAAGCAGAGCTCTGAATTCAAAAGATAGAAACCTAGGGGGAACTATAATAGTATACTAATTTATACCACGGACAGATGTTAAGCTTAGTCCAAAATCACCAATTATGGAAAGAGGCGCGTTAAAAATAATTAGGTAGATATAATTCTTTCTCCATTGGTGAAAATGAATTAATGATGCCCTTAGCTCTTTCTTTTGTTAATATCCTCTTTCAATGAGTGCATTTGGTAAGGACTGGCAAAAGAAAATCTCTGCCCACAGGGCGAATGGGAACCGACCTATAGCCCGAAACACTTGCTTTTTGTTTACTGTTCTGCTCTTTTAATCAGTGCATTTCCATATTATGAAAGCAGTTCCATCAGCATGACTAGCTACTTCATTGCAAGTTTAGTTTCATTTTCTCTAGTAAAACATTTTCTAGACAAGTGTACAATTTAGTTTTGAAAACTTGTGTGGTGACAAGTCCTATCAACTGGTGTCAGAATATTACCAAATAAGGCTTCAAATAGACTGCCGGCAGTTATTCTTGAATTATGCAGAAGAAAAGAAAAATAATTAGATGCGCAAAATGAACAGTGAACTGACCTATATCAAATGCAGCATCACAGTAACCCCTCCCAATTTCTGCAAGCATTTTCAAGAAGTAATGATTGCAGTACCAACCTATGGGGGAAAATGGCACATTGAAAGTGTTACATAATGCGAACACATATACATATAAAGCCTTATTGTCTTATTTAGTAAACTTTCCCATTGTCTCAGAAAGTAACAATGATTTTACTGGCACAGTCTCACAGACTTTTATCTAAGCTGCATCCGGGATGGGATCAATAAACTCACTGGGAAAGATAGTGAGAAGGCCAAACGTTAGTTAATAAATCTCATTATGATAAGTGGGCTTGAAGAAGAGGAATCTTTGTCACAAACAACGAACGTGGTTGAGAAATAAAGTTTGTTGAGCCGTACAATACTTTACTTAGAGGTGGAAAAAGCCTCACCTATGCCAAATGTGCAAATCCGTGGACTAGTCAAGCCTTCCTTCACAAGGTGACTTTTCATGTCATGACAAATATCTTTTTCGTTTTCAACGGTTCCATCTGTAACGAGAAAAATGATGGAAAGTACAGCACCACTTTTGGACACCATCCTGATTGCCTAAAATTCAAATATATAACATTGATGAAATATCCATGCCATATGACCTTTGGATATACGTGCTATGCAATGTTTAGCTAATTTCTGAATGAAGCAAGATTGTCATAAAGGAAAATCCTTTCACATATACTTGGCAACATCATGTTTTCCCACAGTTATGTTTTCAAGACACGGTTATGTTTCGTTTCACATATACTTGGCAACATCATGTTTTCCCACACATTACATCACTTAGAAATCAACTATCATGATGATGCCACATCATTTTGTATAGACAATTTTATAAGACAATTTTGTACAAGTAGAGTTTTCCATTTTTTAATCACGAAAAAGCTTATCAAAATGAATACACAATGATAACCTTCAGTGGTAGGTATGCAATAACTAAAACAAAATAGTATACAAAAAAGAAATATAATGTGCATGTCTTCCAATTGTAAATAAAATGAGCGAAGATGGAAATGAGCAAAATACAAGAACTTAAAGCATAAAAGCCCATGTTAACCATTTCTATTTCCAAACATGGAAATAGAAATTTTAGATATTAGATATTTATGTAGTACATCTAGGTACAATGAAATATGTAGATGTGATTGGTATCACCAATTTTTGTCTTGAAATAGAAATGAATAATGCTTTCTATCACTACTGGTGATGATGATCACCATCTTATGTGGAAATTTGGTGGAATTAAGTAATTGAGCCCACAAAATGTGGAGTGATAAGATGCATTTAAATGGATAATGCCACATGCAAGTGATCTAGTAGTGATAAATAGCATTACTCAAGAGAAATAGATAGTTAACAGTGGTGAAAGTTAAATATTTTATGGGCTGGTAGATTTTCATGTGCTCCGAGTATTTGTACCTGATCCAAGGGAGTTAAAAAGTTTGTGCCACCAGCTGCCACAAAATTAAGATTAATCCATTCAGAAGCATTTTCAATTGCCTCTTTTGAAGCTAGAACCATTGATGAAGAAAATAGAGAAGAACTTCCATTAAAAGCAATAATGTTGAAATAATCTAATGGATTAAGCTTTGATAGGGCAGCCAAAAGTGCAGTTTTAGCATTCTCGAGTGGACCTCCTTGCATGCTTGCACTTATATCAACTAAATATACGACTTCCTTTCTGAAACACTGTAAAAATAATATTGCAAATAAGTATAGGCATAACCAAAAGATAAAACACTGACATCACTTTTGGGTCATAGCATGCAAGAGAAAGTTCTATAAAATGCTAATATTTTTCCCCCAGATTCAGGCTACTGAATTATATTCCAGATGGATGTTAGTAATAGGGCTATTAAACTTTGCTCCAGATTCCAAAAAGAAAAGGGGTTCAGGAAAATGAACTAGAATTTAGTTTCAGCTTTCAAGCAGAAAGTTCAGTTTATCTGGACAGCCTAATTTGATTCTTTCTCCCAGCCCAAATAAACAATTGGAATAGAACGACTTGTAATTTAACAGTGTAAAATAGAAGACATAGGCAGCTAAACATTTTCATAATTTATTGTTGAAGATACAATATAATAAATAATATAAAATTAGTTGATCTATATCAACTTAAGCTTTTAGATCAAGTGACCTTAACAATTTAACATGATATTAGAGCAGGCAAAGGTCCTATCCATCCCAAGTAGCCACCCAGTTAAATATGCACGTGTTAGGCTTCGATGAGAAAAAGATCCCACCTACATGTGAGGGGACGTGTTGAAGATATAATATAATAAATAATATAAAATTGGCCCGACCTATCAGGCTTAAGCTTTTAGATCAAGTGGCTTTAACAATTCAACATTTATGATTAAGCAGCTTGATCGAAAAGGCAAGATGTAAACTAACGTTTGTGATTAAGAGTATAGATAAGGCCAAAGGGTAACCAACCTTCATACGGATGCTATTCCCTGGGTAAAGATAAAAGCAAAACATTTCTCTTTGATCATTATCGTGAATATGTGGTGACTGCAAGAGCACCCCACCAAATATATCACTTGAAGAAACCTGATGAGGAAATACAAGATCAAGTCATACTTGTGTAATACATTACAACAATTTTATCTCCAAAAAACTCTATCATATTTAATGGTCGACATATGATGACCCAACCCAGATGATTTGTTTTAAGCCAGTAGAAAGGCAGAGAATCAGTATGTAAAATAAATGGAATTAAAAGTAAAGATCTTACAGCATATGAAAAATTGAAGTCAGTCATGGACCATGTCCGAACTTCGCTCTCATAAGAAAATCCTACTTTCCCCACCAGACGTTCTATTTCCTAGTATTTGAAAAGAAAAAAGCATAATGGTCATGATCATTTTAGTAACTTCCTAGAAATCATCTTCATGAACTGTAAATGAGTAGGTGTGACGTACCTTCAAAGGATGACTACAACTTTTACATAAGACTTCTGTTTTAGAACCAGAATTTACATTCAGTGAGATCTTTTCCTTTCCGCTAACCTTCTTCCCAGTGGGAACAACATATGATGGAAAAGTAAATGGCACATTGAGGCTGTATTGATCATCTTGATACAGCAACTTCTGGGACCAACGAATTCTGATTGATAGGACAGATCCTCCATCAACCTTGCAGAACAAAAAAATCCAAAAATGCAATAATTATCAGTTCATGGAAGAATGAAAAGAAACAAAAATTCGAAAAAGTATTCCGTCCGTCCCGTAAAGATAGGCTCATTTTCCTTTCCTATCCATCCCAAACTATATCTTACTTTAATGAAGTTGTATTTATTTATTTTTCCTTGTGATATACGCCCTTATCTAATATACATTGTTATAACATCCAAAATAAATGATAATAAATAGGAATCATATATGAAATACGAAATATTTACCTTCCCGATTACATTGATAAAATTTCTTAATCTGCGAAAATATAAATGAGCCTATCTTTGCGGACAGAGTGAGCAAGTAAAAATCTTACACCATGACCGTTACCCGGGAAATCTTTAATGTGTATGTCTGGCCTTTTATCACGAATCCATCTTTAGCATTGGCTAATTTCTCTGCATCCTTGGTATCTTCAAAGGTAATAATTTGGGTACAATATGACTTCAAAGGAGTTTCAACTTCTACACCTAGAATTGAACCCTGTTAGCCAAATAACGCTGTATAAAAATGAGAAATATCGAAGTTTAAATAAAAACTACTAAGCATGACAGAATTTATAGAATTCGGTTATCACATTGTAAGAAATGAGTGAAATAAAACCACCCTAATTAATTTTTATTACATTGGTATTTTTCCTCTTTAGCTAACTACATCATCATGCCTAAACTAAAGAGAATTGAAAGGTTTACATACAACCTAAGAAATAAATGAAAAATGGAAGATAGAACTTGGCAACCTGTCGTAGTAAGACATGTTATAAAATTCTAAATATTTATTTCTACGACTTTAACACACTAGAGAAGGGGGTTTAGGGAAGGAGTGCACAAATTTAGAGAATTAAACTATAGACCATGCATGCAAGATGTTAAGAATTTAAAAAAAAAAAAAAATCCTTTAAATAAGTATGTAAAGGATGGCATGTGTTAAGGATGTAAATAACATGTTACCATCCAATGTTAAAGGTGATGCTACCGGGTCTGGTAAGACGTCAACAAACGTTCAATATGACGGATCCACTATAACGTAGCTGTGTACATATTCTAGCATTATTAAGAAGTATCTTTTGCTTATTTATGTATTACTTATTTATGTACTCTTGTTTTCCAAGTATTCTTGCTTTCCAAGCATTATATAAATTAGTTTCGTAAGGATTCAATTTTCCGTGTATTGAAATATTTCTTTCCTTGCAATCCTTCATTGTTGTACTATGTATATCCTTCAAAGATGATCAATGGAATACAAGAAATTATTTCCTCCTTCATGGAATCAGGGCTTCCAAACCTCTAACGAGTTTTTTCTCTCCCCTCATTTCCTATCCGGTGAACGTTCCTTCCCCTCGGGCAGCAGCCTTCTTCCTTTCTCCAACAGCCCTTCCTCGGCCAGCAGCCCTGCCCCCTCGACTGCCTTCAATCACAGCAGAATCCCCCTCAACCTCTCTATCCAATTTTTCCCCAACCTTCAACATTCATTCACCATGTTTGATAATACTTCCTCCACCAATTCTAATGATAACAATACCTCCTTATCCACTACTCCTACTCCCTTACAATCATCCATTGAAGTCATCAATCCATCCCCCATTCAAATTAACGCTGCCACTCACATAACAAACTACTTCTCTTGGAAGTTACAGTTCACATCACATTTTTATGGTATTTTTATGGTCTCGATCTAATGGGTTTTCTTGATGGCTCTTGGGTGATTCCTCCAGAGTTTCTCGCTGAAAGCAACATCAAACAAATCAACCATGCTTATATACTTTGGAAGCGACAGGATCAACTTATATTTCATGCAATTGTGGCCTCATCTTCTGCCATGATTGATTCATCTGTGGCACCTTCAATTTCTCTTGCACACATCCCCGAGCACTCATCTTCACCATCTTTTTTCTCTCCATCTCCTCGGCCTAAACCTCTAAATACTCATCCTATGATTACACGGGCAAAGAATAACATCTTTTGTCCCAAAGTCATCCGTCATGCAGTTTCCAAACATCCTCTTCCTTCTTCCATTGAATCTACGTGTGTACCCTAATCAAGTAAAGATACTCAATGGCATCAAGCCATGGCTGAGGAACTAAATGCTCTTCTTTCAAACCACACATGGGTACTTGTTCCTCTCCCTTCTCATGCTCAACCCTGTTGGGTGCAAATGGGTTTTTCGCATTAAGAGCACACCCGAAGGAACCATTTCCCGCTACAAAGCTCGTTTAGTAGCTAAAGAATCCTATCAACACCTTGGAATTAATTATCATGATACCTTCAGTCCCGTAGTTAAACCAACTACTATACGAATCTTTCTATCTCTTCTAATTGGCAGATAATCTTGATGTTAATTACACCTTTCTTCGTAGCACCTAACATAAAGATGTCTATATGTCCCAACTCCGCAGTTCTTGGATTTGCACACCCTAAACATGTGTGTTGTCTGCATAAGGCCATCTATGGCTTGAAGCAGGCACCTCATGCTTGGTATACTGAATTAAAACAATTCCTTCTTCATTATGGCTTTATCTCCTCCAACATTGACTCATTTCTGTTTCTCTTCTTCCGGTCCAATGTTGTCATCTATTTTTTGGTTTATGTAGATGATCTCTTGGTCACTGGAAATTCTCCTTCTGCCAAATTTTCTTTCCTTAAAGCTCTTTCCTCTCGCTTTTTCTTTTAAGAATCTAGGTTCCCTTAGTTAGTTTCTAGATGTTGAGGTTCTTTGTACTCCATTTCTTTTTCTCAATCAACACAAATACATTGTTGATCTCATCGATAGGGTTCATATGACTGAGGCTGAACCAATCTCTACTCCTATGTCAAGTTCTTAGCCTCTTTGGCTTATAGATGGATCTTCCTCATGTGATGCCACTCAGTATCGACAGGTCGGTGTGCTTCAATATCTTTCCCTTACTTGGCGAGACATTAGTTTTGTTGTTGACAAATTATTAAAGTTTATGAGTCACCCCTCTAATCTTACTGGACTGCGGTCAAATGAGCTCTTAGGTATATTGGAGCTTGTTTGATTCTCATTATTTCTCATTATTCTCTCAAATTATAATTTTACCTGATTTGACAACTGTTTAACTACAATCACATATTTCATATCTTTTTACATTCCCAATATACATTTTGTCTCTCTACTTGTTATAATTTCTCCAAATAATGAGAATCAAACAAGCTTTTAAACACACGTTGCATCATGGCTTACTATTTTTTCAGACTCTGATTGGGTGGGGAATCTTGATGATCGCTTGACCACGTCCGCTTATCTAATTTATCTTAGTTGGTCCCATATATCTTGGAGTTCCAAGAAACAATGAACCATTGCTCGATCTTCCATTGAAGCGGAGTGCCGTGCTCTTGCATTGTGTTTTGCGGAGGTTCGTTAGATCACTAATCTTTTTACTGAGTTTAGAGTTTCTTTTCCTTTTCTCCTATTCTTTATTGTGATAACTTGGGAGCAACTTACGAATCTCATAATCCTGTTTTTCATTCTCATATGAAAAATGTGGCTATTGACCACCATTTTATTAGAAATGATGTTGCAAGTGGGTCTTTGTGTCCCTTATATTTCCACTCAAGATCAACCTATTGGTATTTTAACCAAACCCATTTCCTCTACAAAATTTCTTTTACTCCAGTCCAAGATTGCAGTCTCTGATGGATCCTCCATCTTGCTGCGCTTGTTAAGGATGTAAATAAGGTGTTACTATTTGATAGGTAGTTATTTGAGATGTTTAAATCCCCTATATGTGTTTGTTAATTATATGATATTGTGTTTAAAAGTGCGTATTTACGTTTATTATGGTGAATTACAGGTTAAAATCCAAGATGAAGTAAACATGTATGAGTTTGGACGAGTTTGGATCAAATTTGAACACATTCTGGAGCTTGGGGACTAAGAGGCAACAAGGAAAAAGATAAAGAATAAAAAAGAAGATGAAAAAATCTCAGGCTTGAAATTTGTTCAATGCGGGCGCAGCGTAGGATTCATTGCAGGCGTAATGTAAGAGCAATGTCTGTCATAAATCAAGATTCTCTGTCATAAATCAAGATTCTGAGAGCTAAAAGTCGATTGCGTGCGCAACGAAATGGTCATTGCAACCTATTGTGGCCATGAAAAATTACACATTATGGCCGCAATGTAGGGCCGCAGTTGTCTGTCCTAGAAACAAAGTTCAGAGAGCAAGTCAGAGCATTAGGGGTGTAATAATATCTGATTGCAGGTACAATGAAGGGATTGGGCGATCGTTTATTTGTTCATTGAAAGCGCATTCACTTACTTCATTGCAGCCACAATGACCAGTCAGCAGAAAGTTTTTATTTTCCTTTTCCATGTCAAAGTCTTAATTTAGTAGGTTTCTTTTATGATTTTTAAGCACTTTTTACGGCTTTTAAGCCTCTTTTAAATATGGCTAGACTAGTTCTCAGTTGAAGGGAGTTACACAATACACAATCACCATAGAAAATAGGGAGAAAAACATAAGACCTTTTGAGGCTTGGGAATCAAGTTCGAGATTCAAGAAGGAGAAGCTTGGTGCAAGGGTTTTTTATCTTAGCCAAGATCTAATTACCCGGGTTATGCGCTTTATTTTATTTGTGTTTTTCATCCATGATATGTAACTGATTTGATTTTAAATTAAGACGAACGATATAACCTAATTGTGATTATGGTCATATTTTTCATGCGAAATTTATGCAATTAATTCTTATGTTAAATCTTATTGGTTTATTGTTTTGTCTTCATCTATATGACCAATAGATGAATGAATCTATGGACTTTTGTAAAACTCGAGAGAGGAATATTTAAATTAGCTTATACAATAAGAATCATTAATTTAAACAAGGTAAAAAGATTTGCTTGTGGTTAGTGCGATCACGTAAGATGAACTTCGGAGAAGCTTATATGAATTTCTTGTTGATTAATGCACTTAAAAGGGTTGTTAACACGCTCGCTTAGAGATAAGCGAGGGGGCCTAATTTTGTAGGACTAACTAGCTTCGAGAAGAGTAGCTAATTAATTTCATGAGATTCGATCAGCGATATAGATTAATTGTCACTAGACTAGGTAGTTCAATTATGGTGAAGTCGTGAGTCCTAACACATATCCATCATATATTTTCCTCTACAGCTTTGTATATATTTTTTATTTTCTTAATTTTATTGACTTATTTAATTATTTTCTTTTCTAAAACTCAAGATTTGATCATTCAAATAGAGTTGAAACTAATAATTTCGGTACTCAATCCGATCCTCGTGGGAACGATAACTTAAATTCATTGTCCACTGTATTACTTGTTTAACACGTACAGTTACGGATTTTACACACATATTTTATACGAACACCATTCAATGTTAAACATGAAGCTATCGGGTGTGGCAAGAAGTCAACAAACATTCAATAAGACGTATCTATTGTAACATAGTTGTGTACATATTCTAGCATTATTTAGAAGTATCGTTTGCTTATTTATGTATTTTTGTTTTCCAAGTATTCTTGCTTTCTAAGCATTACCTGGATTAGTTTGGTAAGGATTCGATTTTCTCTGCATTGAATTATTTCTTTCCTTGTAATCCTTCATTGTTGTACTATATATATCCTTCAAAGATTATCAATGGAATACAAGAAATGAAGAAATTATTTCCTCTTTCAATGTGCAGGGTTGGGTTGGATTTAATAGATGTAGGAGGCTGTAATAACAAATTGATTACATAACAACATATGTTGTAACAACCCACTTTCCTATTTTCAAAATCCAATTTTTACCTATCAAAGTCAAAGGTCGAATAATCAAATTAAGGTCAAAGTTGAACTAAAATGTAATAGTTTAATATTTGGGGTAATCTTTTATGACTAAATACATTTGGGACTAAAATGAAATATGCAAGAAGTTAGGTATTCGAATAAAAGTATGCTACAGAGATTGGGACTTTAGTGAAATTATGGAAATTAAAACAAAACATCATGAAGTTTTATGGGTAACAATCATCTGAGACAGCGAGATGTCGGGGAGAGAGAAAACAGGGGAGAAAGAAGAACAAAAGAAAAGGAAAAGAAAAGAAGAAGAAGGAAAAAGGAAGAGATCCGGCCGGAATTCATAAAGGAGTTTTTGAGTGAGCTTAGGTTTTACCATCCTACATTGATTTTAAGAGGTAAGACGAAATTTTAGTTGTCCAACATTATGTTAAATTTAGGGGTTTTGCTATATATATTAAATATGAGCAATATCAAAAGAAAAATGATGGTTTATATGAGGTTAATTATATATTTAACATTCATGAAGTATAAGCATTGTTTGAGATGTTAGGGTTTTAAGTATTTGTGTTGGTTTAAAGATTTATCCAAGTTAAATATATTAAGCCTTGTTTTGGTTTAGCTTGTGTTTAAGGATATAGAATTTGAAATACTCCCCTCGTCTTATAAAGATAGTCCATTAGTTTTTTCACACATATTAAAAAATGATAGTTACTATAGTTCAAACAAGTATGAAATTTACTTGGAAAGAAAATATTTTCTTATCAATTGAATTACCAGTAATTGAATTCAATTGAAAACAAATTGCATAGCGTTTGATTAAAAGTGAACTGACTGAGAAAAGCGTAAATTACCTAGAAAACAAAAAATATACACCCCTATGGGAAAATATTTTCCTTGTTTTCAAGGAAAACGTAGTCATGTGACCAAAAAATGGAAAATATTTTCTTTGGAAAAAAATGTCAGACAAACACTACAAAAGTAGGAGTTTTGATGCAAAAACTGATTTTCCAATGGAAACCCTTTGGTGATCACACATTATAAATTTTACTTGTATTTTTCCATCTAAACTCTTATATCTCACTAATTGTATGAAAATACTTTAAATGCATAGGAAATTAATGTGAAGTAATAACAAATACAGTAATTAGGGGCATATATAGAAATGAAAAATTAAAGACATATTTAATATGGTAAGTTAACTATCCTTTTTGGACGAACAAAAAATAGAATATTGGACTATCTTTGTGAGACATTATTATTGAAGTTATTGTTACTATTATTATTGAAATTATTATGAAATTTTATGATGTAAATATGAGTATAAGAAAGGAATATTAAGGCTGATTTTTTTTGTAAATAAAGTGATGTTAACCATTAAGGCTTCAAATTCATGAAATTATGATAAAGTGTTAGTTGGGGAGTATAGTGAAGGACTACAAGAAATGGATATCTTATATGCATAAGATCGAGCTTTAATATAGTTGGGCTATAATGATGTAAAAATGAGTAAAAATTGAATTGAGATTTATTATGTTATTGATTTTAATTACTCGATATATATGAACACATCTAAGACAAGGTATAAAGATAAGTTAGAATAAAAATCTATTGTGACTAAATTAAATGATTGGTATTAAGTGAATTTTGACAGCATAATTTCATGTGAATTCTATTTATGTGGTTAATTTTATTTAATAATGTATTATTAGACATATCATGGTGTGATGGCATGATGTATTTTGAGGACTATCATCGGACAGATGATTTGATATATAAATGTCATCGGGTGATGGAGACACTATACCAAGATATTAATTAATGAGTAGAATTGGTAAGTACAATGTGGATAGCACCCAAGTGATTAAGAATTATTACGAACAAGTGATTTTGACTCAAAGGAATTAAGTGAGTTTATATTTCTTATTCAGAACAAGAACATTGAAAGTTTTCAAAATCACTAAAGTCCGATCTCATGTGATTGTTACCCACTCTACACCGACATGATATGTTCCATGGTGTATGACTACCTTCAGTTATATTACCTGCTCTACACCGGTGTGATTCATTCCACAATGTACGACCAACATCACTGATTACTTGCAGTGCACTAATGTGATCCATTCCACAGTGTACGACCAACTATGTATAGGTTTTTTAAGACCCATCGTCATGCACACATAGGCTTTGGGCCGTGTATGGTAGTGTTAGCATTTAGGGTTTGCTATACACACGCTTATAATCAGTTATTTTATGAGCTCAGTTTCTGAATATTTCACCTTGTGCGTTGATATTATTCTGCACATTTTATTGCTCAGCGCTACTCTTAGTATGAATTTTTACCATTTTAGTAGCTACTCATATCTTAGTTCTTAGAACTTATTTAATAGCATATTTAAAATTACATGATATAGATTTTAGTTTTTGAATTAGCTAATCTTATATTTTAGACTAAAAAATACTCCCACCGTCCTGCAAAAAATAGTCTCAGTTTCTTTTTTTATTTGTCTCACATTATAGTCCACTTTTATTAATAAGTCTCTTAAATTTCCTATGTATCCCTATTTATTGTGCATTGATATGAACAAATAAAAGCTATGAAAGTGGAATAATAATTAAATAAAGGGGTTATTTCTTAATCTATATGCAAATGTGATAGTGGATTATTTTCATAAGACGGAGGGAGTATGTTTGTAAAGTGTATTCAAAATTTACTTTAGAAATCTATATTTTGATGATCTTATATGCATTTCTGGTTTGTAAAAGATCTTGTTCTGATTTGAATAATGTAAAAGCTCTTCTTTTGATTTAATAAATTCAAGAACCAGTTAAACCATCTGTACTTTACACGGGCAGAACTTATTAAAATATATCATTAAATAGCTGTATAATAAATTTGCAACATTTGCACACTCGTAGAAAATACAAAAAACACAAGTATAAATTAGTTGAATCAATAAGATCAATTGATAGTAATTGTGAAGTTCAAGATCGTTCAGAAGACAATCTATATTCTTACATCTAATCTCTTGGACATATGCAATAATAAGAAAAATCTATTACCATCAATCAATACATTCGAAAACGTAAGTTCAATGATAAATGTACAATATTATCAAAATAAAATTTATCATATCTTTAATTAGCAAAAAAATATAAGAGATATCAACCTAAATAATACATCATGGAAGACAAAATATGAGTTGAACAATATATTATAAGTATTAAAAATATTCGTTGTAAACATTTTTACGTATAGTTTTTGGAAAGATGAAATATGATAAGAATTCAAATAAAAAAATGTGCTATACTTCATATTCAATTTAACTTATTAAGTCATTACCAACTCAAGGCATCATGTTTTACACTAAATCTAAATTTTCAAGTATGATATGATTCAATTGAAGCGAAGCCAAATATGGAGGTACTTGCGGAAAGAAGAGATGTTTCTCTCACAATAAGGGAATAAATTTTCAAATCTAATTAATCGAGAAATAGAGAGGCAAAAAAGAGATAGTATAGACATCACATTTTAATTAATTTAAAAATAAAAGAAATCCTAACACTAAGAATGGCAATGTGTCGAGTTATCGTAAGATACGCCTCTTGTGTACCTCACCTTGTTTCTAGCAACTTCACTCTATACATACCCCATACTCATTTGAATTAGTTACGAGACATGGTGGTTTAGATCGAGTAGGCAAAAAATACTCCTTACTCGCTACATTTTAAAAAAAAATCCTAATAAAATCAAAAAAAAAAACCCAAAAAAATGTAAAATGCAGCAAAAAAATAATTCAAATAACATTAAACTCACCACAACACATGACGAAGATTGTGAATAAATAAATGAATTAAAAGGGAATACGGTTTGTTTTAGAATTGATTTTTCAGATATAATATTTTTATTTATTAGTAAAATAGTCGAACAAAAAAAAAAAGACAAACTAGTTAATGCTTGGGTGTTAAATTTAGTCTCTTTTCGATCTTCTTTATCAAAATACATTATAATCTCATCTGTTACTGATTTGACTACTAATTTGACAACTACTCATTTATAACTACAAATTTCAAACTTCTATTAAATCTACACCACTCATTTGTCACATGTTCAAATCTTCTATGAGTTCTTTTATAAAAGTTTTTGTTAAAAAATAAAATAAAATAATAATTACCACAAGATTTAACAAATAAGAAAAACAGGAAAATCGCGGTACAAAAGGCACCGAAACTTAATTATCATAATAAATATGTATATATATAGATTGTATTTTTTTATCTCTAATTTAGAGATACGCAAAGAATAGTGAAATTGGGAAAACCCTTCGTAGAGAGATAAGTCTCGATCTATTGTCATTTCTTATAATTTCAGCAATTCTATCTTCAAATACATACATAAATTCAGCAATTTTTCCAAGTTTCTATTGCCCCCACTTAAGGCTTAGCATGGTCCCTTATGATTCAGCCCATAGACATTTCTAACTGATGAGGTTAAGAGCAACCTAATGCTCAAAGTCTATAGTTCATGATCCATTAAGAAAGAGAGAAATACAAAATTCTTTTGCGGGCCTATATGTTTCCAATTTTTTTCTAATTTTCTATTTCTTTTATTTATTTTTCTCTTATTTACACTATTTTTTCTTCACTTTTCTTTTCTCGTGTCATGTGTAAAATCTAAAAATACACTTTTATCTCACATTTAAAAATAGCACTTCATCTCTATCTTCTATACTATTATTTTATTATTATTTTTAAATTTCTATATCTCATTCTTCTTTTTCACTTTTCCCTCTTATTTTTTCCTATTCCTCTTTTCATCAACATATAATTAAAATAATCATCTTATTTCTATTTCTACTCTACTCCACTCAAAACTTTAACTACCTATTGAAGACGCTTTAACAATAGAGCAATAGTGATTCTGAAATATAGTAAACTTATAATGAGAACGTAAAATAAGAAGCTATCGCCCTTTAAACTAAAAATGCGCTAAAAATGAAAACTAGCATATTAAAATTCAACAGCCACATATGCCCGAGTAATAATGTAATAATAAAATAATAATTAAGAAGAAGAAGCAGCTCGGTCTTGCTGACCTCTTCCCCCATTGGTACAGCGATGCGGCAGTCACAGCTTTCACTCGCAGAAACACAGTGTGCACGCCACGCGCCGCTAACAGTAACAAAAGTTGTGTCCAAACAACAATCCACCTCCATGGTCACTCGATGCATATGCAACGGAATCAACGCCGGCGGGTCACGCCGGCCGTGTACGTACGGCTGGTAGCTCGGAATGTAAGGATTGTCCACCACCGCCGGCTCCATTATCTCGGCGTAAACCATCAACGCCGTGGGAAAATAACTCTCTGCTACTCCGGACTTGCTCTCTGCCACCGCTGGTCTCGGCGGGGCCGAAAATGTCGCGTCTTTTCCGTAATATATCCGCTTTGAGATCTTGAGACCAAGCTCAACTGACTTAGAGAAATCTGCTGCCATTCTGGACAATAATGTGAAATGAAGGCATGAAAATGTGAATTTAAATACCAGGACGGTGAGTTGTTGGAATATGACTCCTAAACGGGGAAAAATAAATTTAAATGGATAAAAACAATATAAAAATTTAACAAAAAGGTTTCTCTTTCTTTTCTTTTCTTTTTTTTAAGTAAAACTGATTTCATTGAATTAAAATAGAGGGCTACAAGGTGAGACTAATAGGCCGAGACACAACAGAAAAACATAAAATGCACTTAAATGAAATTTATAATTAGACAATAATGTAACCAGATTAACAATTAAACACTAACTTTTGCGTTGTTTATATTCCTAATTAACACTTTTACCTTAGGCTTGCAGTATTTTCAAATAAAAAGTAAAGAATAAATTTTATTGAACTCATCGCATCACTTTTATAGAAATTGTGAGTATAGAAACTAATAAGACCCCATAAAAAAGGTCAAATTCATATATCTTAACATTAATTTAGGGTTTTTTCTTCGTAAAGGAGACAAATGTAATGAAGATGTGATTGTGAAACGAAGGAAGTTGTTTTGTGAGTTGTGATAGAATTAAGGTTAGAAATTTGAATTTAAAAAGTCTAAGAGTAAAAAAATTATTTTGGTATTTTTGGGTATTCTTCTTTTCTTTTTTTTTTAAATAAAAAAATTAGAGGTGATGTAGGGAGAGATGAAAATCAGAAAAGGATGGATGTAGTTCAGACATGAGGCTTCTCTTCGGGAACTTGAGTGTTTAACTTTTGTACTAATTCAAACCATCTTTGATAAAACATGTTACTTTGCTACTCAGATTTTGTTGGTTTAATAGTGATTGAAAAAATAGGATGGTTCGTTTTATTCTTAAATAAAATGAGGAAAGACAATATAATTAACAAAAGAAGCCAAATTTATATTTTTTATTATAAAAACAAAGGATAACTTCTATTCAATTTAGCATAGGCTCGTTTGTTTTGTAGTATACTACCTCCGTCTTACAAAGACAGTCCGGCAGGTAATTTTACATAGATTAAAAAACAATAGTTAATATAGTTGAAACATAAATTTTACTTTAGTTTTCTATATATACCCTTATATTTCATTAATTATTTAAAATACTTTCAATGTATATAGATAGTTGAATAACAATAAGTAATTAGAGGCACCTATGGAAATGAAACATTAAATACATATTCAATATGATATCTAGACTATGTTTATGAGACGGAGGTAGCACAACTTTTGGCACTAGAGTTATATAATACAAACTGACACAAAAAAAAATGTATTTTTCAATGTATAACATCACTTTTAGATTAATAATAATTACATTGTCCACATGTATCTGTGTCAAAGTTTTGTCCACATTTTGTTTACTAATAGAATAATTCTTGTACTCTTTCCGTCCCCAAAAGATAGTCTATTATTTTATTTTAGTCCGTTCTAAAAAGATAGTCCACTTACCATAATAAACGTGCATTTAATGTTTAATTTATATATGTGCTCTTAATTAGTTATTATTATTCTACTTATGTATTGAAAATATTTTAAGTAATTAATTACATGAGGTATGTATGAAAACATAAGGTAAATTTAAATGTTCTAACCACATTACTTACTAATCATTAAGTTACGTAAAAATATCTATCAGATTATCTTTGTGGGACGGAGGGAGTAATAATTATACTATTAGCTTGTTTGATTTTTTTTATTTTACCAATTTATAATTTTACTTACCACTAATTTGACATTTGATTTGAAAGCTATTCAATTGCAACTACAAATTTTAAACTTTTTTACATTCTCAATATACATTTTATTTCTCTCCTCATTATAAATCTTCTATATTTTAACAAATAAAGAACTCAGTACACATTTTACTTCTCTCCTCATTATAAATCTTTTATATTTTAACAAATAAAGAGTATCAAACAAGCTCTATATATATTAGAGTCATAATCAAGACATTGATTAAAATATAACCAAATGAAAAATGTTTATTAGTTAATACAGATAACAAAAATAAAGTAAAGCAAAAGCCTAAAGGAGTTAACAGGGATTTTTGTCCGCCGCATCTTTGACGGTAATGATGCAGTTAGGAAATGGAGCACGTTCAGCTTGTGGGTTGTCATATTATTGGAGTCAGAGTCAAGATATTGATTAAAATATAACCAAATGAAAAATGTTATTAGTTAATACAGATAACAAAAATAAAGTAAAAGCCTAAAGGAGTTAACAGGGATTTTTGTCTGCCGCATCTTTGACGGTAATGATGCAGTTAGGAAATGGAGCACGGTCAGCTTGTGGGTTGTCATATTATTCATTCACTAGACCTCATTTTTTAGGCCACAATCTCTCTACAACTTTATTAATTATTTGCCTCCACTGTACAAATTGATTAATATGGGCTGCAAGCTCGGGTCGCGTTTCGGATTTGACTTTTTGACACGTTTATAGCAGAGGGACAAGGGACCAGCGTTGATCACGGGGGAGGTCCCAACTACATTAAATGCACTTGTCTAACGCGGGCCAAGCCGGGGGAGGTCCTATCGCACCGCAAATCCCGGTAAGACAAAATAAATAACCGCTTAGTTTTTCTAATTAGTCAAATCTAAACAAAAGTGATTTAATATCATGCGCATCATATATGACATTATATTATGTCATATAATCATGTGATATATATTGATATATAATATATAGTTATAGTTTCGAATGTGAAGTATTTCGATATGCACTTAAGGTAAGACCTGTACTCAATAAGGCCCTTAGTAAAGTTCTAAAAAAGGGCCTTTACTGTGCGTCTTTTTCAATTTAAATATTTAGTTAAATAGAGTAGAAAAACAATAATAATAACTATTATTTAATAATAAAAAAACTAGCTTGTTGAACAAAAAGAAAATTAAACAATACTTCACCGATTAAGAAACTCACAAGTGTCAACTTCTAATCTGAATGACAAAACGAACATAACCTACGCTAGAATTTGAAAGGCTAAAGGAACGAACTCAATAAGACAAAGAGCCAAAGCAATACAATCTTAAATTTCAAAATTTTAGGACTGAATTTTTGTGTTTCACTAATTTAAGTAGAAAGAATTAAAAAAAAAAAAAGGTATTCCATGAGTTGGGCCCCCAAATTTTTGGGGGCCCTGAGTAAGGGCATGGTATGCCTATGGCCAAGTCCGGCCTTGTGCATGTTACACAGACATATAACACTATATAATATCGTAATATATTGTGTTAGATTGAAACTAAAAATGTGGTTCCATAGAAATCGGCCACTGGTGATACCTCTTCCACTTATTATTGGTTTATTATGACATAATAATAATAATAATAATAATAATAATAATAATAATAATAATAATAATAGATAAATAAATGAAATTGAAATGGGTGACTTTTTATAAATCTATCTATCTACCGATATATTAAAGAAATAAATTGGTTAACCTTTTTCCACCTAAATTATTGATGTCATATCTGAAATAGTCTTTTTCTTTATTATTATTTATCATTTTAAAAGATAAGAAATTTTTTCGACGATTTTAAAAGATAAAACTAAGTAATACAGATATTACAACTTTTCGAATAAAGTCCATTAATTTTTTAAAAATTTCTCAACTTCTGATTTTTAAAAATTATTAGACCCTACAATATAAAATTTCATTTTAACTTCAAGACACCTTGTACTTGAGTCGTGTTATTTATGTATAACCGTAACTTTTCTCAACTTCAAAATTTGAACAATTCGACTATATAAATACCTAACCATTTTCTTTTATTTTATTTTCCCCAGGAACAAGCTTTATCATTTTGCTAAAATTTATTAAATTTAATAGAATCATAACTTAACTTTCCAGATTAAATTACATTAATTTATTTGATTTATTTTTAGAAGAAACAGATGTAACAAAATGAAAAAGACGTAAAACCTTTTATGGGAGTTATCTTTTATTTTATTTTATTTTTTTTTTTTGCCGAGAAATTTTTGTTTTCATAAGTAACCAAAAACAAAGAAGACGAAGCCAAAGGGGGCACAGCAAAGAAAAATAACAGCAGCAAAAGGAAAAATACAAGAGAATGAAACAACTAGAGCAAAACGCAATAAAAAAAAAAAAAAAGACCACAATCATCAAGGACCGAGCTAGCACCAGGAAGTCTAGCAAAGAAAGCTCTCACAAGAACCCCCCTAAAATGAGCAAGGCACAAAAGATCAAACGTTTGAAAAGCCTGGAGAGCCAACCTCTGCAAATCCATAATCATGGCAGAACTCTTATTCTTGTGGCAGAACTCTTATTCTTGTGAATTAGATATTCGCAGGAGTAGTCTCACTTTTATTCTTCCATCGTTTGACACAGACAAAGCGAAATTTGCTTTTTTCTTCCTCAATAAGGCATCCATTAATCATATGGTTTTGCCAGGATTTCTTCTTCTAAAACATCACTAGAGATATGAGGATTAGCATTCCACATGTCAATAAAACCTTGATTCATAAAGTTCCTCTCTTCCGGAGTGAAAATATGAATGCAATCTTCAGCAAAGAAGTCATAGCTGAGCACATCCACTGGATTATCTCCAATGCCATCTCGGAGCGACAAATCATGCCTTGCGTAGTCATGGGGGTTTCTGAACACATCTGAGAGAGCCTCTTAATACAATTTCTTCAATGGATTTCTCATGGAAATTATCTTAGGCAGTGTCCAACAATATGAAAAGTAGAGTGAAGAGGTCTTAGTGACAACTGGAATTCGAACAATGGAAGGTGGGATGATACGCCCCACTCCTACCATGTCTAACTTACTAAAGCGTGACGTGAGCTGATGACAAATTCTAACTATAAGTTAGAATCTATCGTCAAGGCTCATAAACATTATACTTATTCGAGAAAATTTTGGTAATATCTCCCCTAATTTTACAAACAAAACCAACATGTACCAATGCCCAACACCCAGCCCAGAACTCCTCATTCATTTCAAGCAACAATTCATACAGGAAGAGATATACCAAGCCAAGTATAATTCACCCGAAAACACCCAATACATACTAATAAATTAACGGTATTAAAACTGATAATTCATAATAACAATAAACCTATAACAATCTCTATGTGGTGGCTCGAATTCTTGAAGTAGCATGCTCGACTATAATGCGTTGTTCAAACTCCAATTGCTATCTGGAAGGAAAATTATTTAGGAAAATAAATGAGCTAACGAGCTCAGTTACTGGAGTTTTTAAATAAACTTACCTTGAGAAATCAAAATATATCTTATAAAAATTGCGAATTAAAATGTAAATGTCAATCATGGACTTTTGTAAATTGAAATTAAAATCTCCGCGTAACATCAATATTGATAAAATCGTTATACGTTGGAACAAATCATGAACATTATTTCATTTAATATTCATCATAACATTCTCCCCAAAGAGTATACATAATCCCATGTCATTATGTAATCATATTCATCTCTCGTCATACACGCGTAGATACTAATTTGAGCCATAGGTACCTTATGACCCCTTCGTCCTAGACAGCACAACAACCAACTTGAGCCATAACTAGCACATAGACCCTTTCGCCTGGGTGGCTTTTATTTTATCAGCTTAAACCATAGGTCTCTTCGCCTCGTAGGTGGAATATCATTTTGTCTTGTCAACTTGAGCCATATAGGCTCTTCCGCCCGTAGGCAGCATATTTATAACATTGGATACAAATTTGAGGGTTTTCATTCATTATAATTCATGTTTCAAATCAAATATTTCTCTAAAAATTGTGAAGTATGATAAACCACATACATTTTCTCTAAAAATCATGGCATCATATTTGCATAGCTGCACATAAACTTTTCTAAGAGAAATCCGCATAACTTTTCTAAGAAGCATCAACTTTTAAAATTTCATAGAAATACAAAGCATGACATATTTAATTTAGAAAGAAAAGAAGAGGAAATGCTCCATTCACCAACTAAATAGCATCTTTTTATGTTTCATTTCATTTGATCTTTTATCATTCCCTGCGACATTATATCAAAGTCTACTTAATATTTAATTCCTTTCTATTCCTCAATTTACACACATAACTCAATTTTTTCACTTATCCTTACTCTATCCATTTACCTTTTGTTTAGCTTATTTACTAGTTAAAGATTTTGTAATTTAAGTAATCATCATTATATGATAAATTAGAAAGCTCAATAATTACTCATCGTTTCTACACTTAACTCTCCCGTCAGACATGTGCATCTGTTACTGAATCAAGGCTTAATGCAATTCTTTAAACAAAAATCGTTAAATTTTCCTGTTGGACAATGCACATCTAAAACCATTTTAAAATCAGAAACGATGTCGTACGTTTATAAAATTCTGCTAGAAGGTGAAACACTTATATAAGTCCATTATATATGAAATTTAGCTCAAAAAGACTAAGCTAGGAACACCAAAATATTTATCTACCTTTTGAAAATTTGTTCTCTGGTGCGCACTGACCCTTCTCACAAAATATGTCATAAAAACTTCTACCAGCCTTCAAATTGTGTCATTCGAATTTAGATAATATACAATTCATAGAAGATCATTTTCCAACTTATATCTTGTTAAAAGTCAATGTATACTATCAGTTATGACCTTCTAAATTTGAAAAGCAGAACATCATACATCATAACTCTATGCCTAAAATTCTTTTATTAATCATCTTAATATTCACATCCTCTAACATAAAACAAAGTAAAAAGATAGCTAAATGCACTTAGTTAATTTTTCTTAAGTTAAAACTAATAATTTCAAACTTTAAAATCTTATATTATTCGTATATTTCAAGAAATTTAAATACATGTGGTTTATATTAACAAACTAATCATTATCCCTTTTAAAATTCATCACAAGAAAACATAAATGTCAAAAACCCAAATTAAACATAATGTAAAATCAAAGCTCCACTTACCTCTTGAAAACCAAGGCAAAATTATAGAACATCATGAACCTACCTTGAGTTTGGCCCAAATCTCCCTCATCTTCCTTCTTTTTCCAATTCTTTTCTTCCTTTTCATTTTCTTTCTTCTCGGCCAACTTCGGTTCCTTGCTTGTGTGTTTGTGTGTTATGTGTGTAATTATCACAAAATTGCAAGAGAATTATCTAGAGGTTTAGGAAAATTGCACTCAATGTCCCTCAACTTCTTACTTCACTTCACTTAGGTCCCTAACTTCATCTATTATTTCATTGAAACTATCAACTTATAATATAATTCCATATAAATCCTAAATTTATTTAATTGCTTAAATGATAACCCTAAAAATTTAATTAATGCATCTTAGTCTAAATTTAACCTTGACTTGATTATTTCACTATTGACTTTTGGTCTATAAATGAATTACCCCTCAAGTTTAGGTAGCCAGGTGAAATAAAAATGTAAATAAATTTTGGGCTGTTACATGGGAGGCTTGAAATATGTTCTAAATTTATTATATACAATTGTTCCTCACACTTCAAAGTTGAAGCCTTTAAGGGGTAAAATGTTTTGTGTAGGAGATGTTTTGACTTGGAATAGGAAAGTCATGAAATCGTGCATCTGTATTTGAATTTTGAAAGTAGGAAGCTTCAAATATGCTGAATTTTGAAAGTGCAAAGCTTCAAATGTGTTGTGTTTTCGGTATCTGTATTTGAATTTTGAAGTGAAATCGTGTTTTTCATGATTAGGTTAGGTTAAACTGACTCAGTTTAATCAGTTTTCATCTGCTTGGGTGATATCCAACATGTAAACCGAACTCCCCGACTCGAGTTGGGACTTCTCTTTCCGAGCTATGCACGATTGGAAAGGCAAACTTCAAGCTCCCATCCAGGGCTCCGCATTGGGAAATTTTGAAACGTCAAAGAGAGTTTTGACACGGGGGTAGTTAGTGGTTACAACCAAATTCCCTGTGATTCTATCATAAAAAATTGAAGATTCCGAGTCCTAACCCAAACTGCAAGATATTAACTAGTCCAGACATCTTAGAGCATCTCAATTGAGAGATGTCTTTCAAAAAAATCATACACACATTAAAAAATAAAATAAACCCCATATGTTTCCTACTTTCTTTTAATCATTTTTCTCTAATTTACACCAATTTATCCTCACTTTTCTCTCCTAAGGTCCACCTCAAAGTCTAAAACCACACCCCAATGTCCACCTTCTCTACTACTATTTTGCCATTATTTTTTAATTTCTATCTCTCTCTCTTCTTTTTTACTTTTCCCGCTTTTTTTGCCCCACACCCCTTTCCACCCACATTCATTTTAAATAATTTATCTCCTTTCAGTCTCTCTTCTCTTCACCCCCACATTGGAGATGCTCTTATGAGATTTGGAGCTGGACATCCAACCCACCAAGTCGATAAATCCAACCCTACCGACTTTGTTTGAGTTGGGTCAAATCGGCTCTTTCCACATGCATATTCGATTTCAGTGTAGAATTAGTCAACCCAGCTTAGGTTGGGTCAGTACACCAGTTGGACAGTCGATTCCGAGTAAAACTGACTAAACGGCCCGACTCTAAACTGAATCGGTTTGAACCGATTAGCCCGGCCCAATTGTCAATCCAATCCAATTTTTATTTATTTATTTATTTATTTTTAGATTTTTCTCATATATATACATACAACAGTCTGCCCAAAAAAAAAAAAAAAAGAAAAGTATACAGTAACAGCAGTTTAGTAAGTCCTTTGAGGAAATTTAAGTTCCTTTTTCTTCAAATTTTTAATCCCGAACACTTACAAAGGGGAAAACCCTAATCTTCACCATCAAAAGTTGCCGCTGCACCCCCCCACCTCCAACCCTATCACCGCTAACTGTGATCTGTCAGCCACAGCCTCTTGATTCACTGGCTTCAACGTCCCACTTGGCTCACCAGATGCCTTTTGTTTCCCTCATCTGCTTCATCGTCCCACCTTCACTCGACTAAAAGTTCTAGTTCGTCTTGTGCTTTATTTGCTCCAAAAATTCATTATATTTTTTTGCATAATAATGAGGAAGAAGAGGAAGAAGGGTTTGAGAGAGAGAGAGAGAGAGAGAGAG